>CABFWB010005465.1:11581-44645 GCA_902151455.1 Timema bartmani | reverse complement strand
CCCGAATCCAAAAAAGTGTTTTTTGAATTTCCGTCTGTCTATCTGCCTGTACCTCCAGCTAGAGCCTAAACTATTTTAAAGATCGGGCTAAAACTTGGTATCTAGGGTTTTCATAGGGTTGCCCCGAGTGGTTTTTGGAATTGGATATCTAACCCTAAAATCAAGGGTAGTTTACTGGAGGGCAAAAAGAGAAAGAGTCATTTTTCTCAAAATCAGCTCTAACGATTTTGATTAAATTTCATTTATGAACATCTATAAATATTCCAAACATTGCTACTCTTAATATTTCGGCAAAATAACTTTAAGGATTCCGGTCTGATGCGTAAATTCTTATTATTTATCATATCTCCATAACTCTTTAAGACATGAAATTACTTATCATTGCAAATATTTAGGTCTATTTATAATACAAATCTTTTATTTGAAACATATTTTAATAAAACCAATAACTTTCAAGCTATACGCAATTATATATACATATATATATATATTTACTTTTCTAACACTAAAGGTAAAGTATTGCAATGGTTGGAAAAATCTAACCTGAAATGTTGATGGATGTCGACGTCTCATCACCCCCCGAACCCTAAAAAGTTGTTTTTGCTATGCCGTCTGTCTGTGTGTCTGTTTAACCCTAAAATTAAGAGTAGATTAATAAAAAGTGAATAGAGAAAAAACAGATTTTTTCAAACCATCTATGGCGATTTTGATTAAAACTCGTATCTAGGCGTTGATTGAGATTTTAAATAAAATGGCTATTTCCATTTTTCTATGAAAATTAATTTTAGGGTAATTTCCAGGAGCGGAAATTACTGTATCTCCACTAATATTTGAGATACCAAATAACTTATCATTGCAAGTGTAGTATTATTAAAAATAAAAAAACTTTTAATAAAAGTATATTTTTAAAAACTCAACCGTTTCTGAGATATTAGCAAATATATTAATACAATTTTGTGAGCTTTAGTTGTAAAGATATACTACTTAAGTTTTAACGAAATAATTTTATAATGCCATAGAGTAATTAAATATAAGTAAGTCTCTTAAAAAGTTTGTTATTTTACCTTTAACCTCTTAGGAGAAATGTTTGTTCAACAATGATCTATCTCCATTTCAGACTCATTAGTCAATATTTATATTCTTTATTGGTCAAAATGATTATAAATGAGGAATTTAATAGCAATGCGATGACCTGAAGATGTGCAACACCTAATAAAATGTCGAAAATTGTAACCGAAAGTCGAAATTTTAATACGAAGTTTTGACCATTGTGGACCCAAAATCGATCATTTTTATTGCTACAAACATACAAATGAGGACATTCTTAAAAAATAAAATTATAAAATTTAAATTCGGGACTCATAAATGTTTTACGTAGGTATAGTTCAATTTATGATTGGGTTTGCTAGTGTATGTTATTTCGTTTCACATATATTACGAGTTTTGAGTAAATATATCCATTTTTAAACAATAGAGCGAGAAAGTTCGTGCGGAGTTCCGTACCATTTATTTTGTATTCTCTAAAAGGCTTTTTATACTTTGTAATATCCATTTTTTCATCCTTAGAACAATTTAACTAGTGAATTAATTTTAATCAAACGTAGCACATATATAAATGTAATGAAGGACACACACCACCTACTTACATGCTCAGCTTTTATGCGGGCCCTTATTTAACATCGTTGCCAACTTGGAGATTTCAAAGCGGGTTGCATCTTAACTTGACGCACCTAAGCAGACTAATCACGAACACACTTAAACACCAATGTTCGAAATAGAAAGAGAGAGAAGAAAATTAGCAGTTCACCCTGCGATGTCTCTTGTTTATTTACTGATAAAACTTCCCCTCTTCCTCTGACGAGTTTAAAAAGTCAATATTCTATTTGCACCTTGAAAAAAATCGCCTTGCTTTTTAAAATTACATGTTTCTTGTTTCCTAATCTCGGTAAACAAATGCTACCACGGACTTTTTTAATCTTTATCGTGGCAGGAAGACTCCTACAGGACACTTTCGTGACAAAACTAAATAGCCTAAGCTGTAGATGATTTATTAGAAATGCGTTTACAATAGAACTACTCTAGCTAAAAAAATAATAGTTTTGTGACACTCTAGGAATATCTGTAGAGTTATTTAAGAATTTATGGTTTTGTTTCAACGTTATATCTTCAAAACTTGCTGAATAAAGGATAATTTTATTGAGATGGTAAACCCTATCTTGACCTACCATGACGTCACAGCATGAAACGTCCTTAAACTAGAAGGCTCTACTACCGAGTCTAATATTTACCGACATAATGACTCACCTAGGTGGTCGCATGGCCTAAGGCAGTGTTTATCAAACCGTGGATCGCAACCCTAGTTTTATTTGATCACTTAAAGGTTTCTGGAAATTTGAATTTTCTTTAATTATTCGAAAAATATATAATAATGAAAAAATGGGAAAGTGAGAGTAAATACTCTTTTTTTTTCTCATATTCATTAAAGGTACATCACGAAAGTTTGTAGGCCTAATTCTAAAATTTTGTAAAAAAGTTTGGGTAGTACTGTTATAAAGCGTCACCCCCTCAGAAGACTGAACTGCTAATCACGGGAAGAGCGGGGTTTGCACTCTGTTCGTATGCACTAAATTATTTTTTCCTTAATGTGTTTTCACTCTCTTCCCGAAAATATGGGTACATATCCTCTAAAATTGATATCTTAATTCCTTATTGATGCTCTATTAGCGTGATTAATATATACATATAGTGGAAAAAATGGACCTTACATGACTAAAATAAATTTAGGCTGATGCAAAACAAGGGACTTAGCAAGATATTTGGTACAAAAAGGGATGAAGATACTGATGAGAGGAGGAGATTACATATTAATGAGTTACATACCCTTTCTCACTACAAGACATTGTTAGACTAATCAAATGTCTCAGGTTACGGTGGGCCTGACATGCTGCACAGATGGAAGAAGTTAGAAACATTTTCTGGGTACTGACTGGTAAACCCAATAGGAAGAGACCGTTGGGAAGAACTAAACACAGATGGGAGGATAACATTAATGAGGTGGACTGGATAGAACTAGCTAAAGATAGGAATAGGGTGTGATGAGGTGGACTGGATAGAACCAGCTCAAGATATGGGTAGGATGTAATGTGTGGTCTGGATAGAACTAGCTCAAGATAAGAATAGGGTGTGATGAGGTGGACTGGATAGAACTAGCTAAAGATAGGGATAGGGTGTAATGAGTTGGACTGGATAGGAACTATGTCAAGATATGGGAAGGGTGTAGTGAGGTGGACTGGATAGAACTAGATCAAGATAAGGATAGGGTGTAATGAGATGGACTGGATAGAACTAGTTAAAGATAGGAATAGGGTGTAATGAGGTGGACTGGATAGAACTAGCTCAAGATATGGGTAGGTTGAAATGAGGTGGTCTGGATAGAACTAGCTCAAGATATGGGTAGGTTGAAATGAGGTGGTCTGGATAGAACTAGCTAAAGATAGGGATAGGGTGTAATGAGTTGGACTGGATAGGAACTATGTCAAGATATGGGAAGGGTGTAGTGAGGTGGACTGGATAGAACTAGATCAAGATAAGGATAGGGTGTAATGAGGTGGACTGGATAAAACTAGTTCAATATAGGGATCAAGTGTAATGAGGTGGATTGGGTGTAATGAAATGGACAGGGTAGAACTAGCTCAAATTCAGGATAAGATGTAATGAGGGGGTCTGGATAGATTTAGATCAAGATATGAATAGGGTTTAATACTATAGAGTCTGTCAAACAAACATTACTGTATCGTCCTCAATCAGAAATTTAATAGAAAGAATCTGACCACCACTAATGTTGAAAAAGTTAAGTCTTCGTAGGAGTGTCAACAACATATTGACATAAAACATGCAATGAGACGTATGTATGCACGCGTGCAATGCAATGAAAACCAAACAAAAGTGTTTGTTAAGTGATAACGAAAATTTTGTCACTTGTTGTGACCGTTTGCTATATCTATTCATACCATCTGCTCTAATTCTATGGACTCTAATCTTTAGATAAGATGTTACATCTAATTTGGTTTCTTATGTTAATATTGTTATTGATTAAGTGCAAAAGAACCTCACTGGTGGGTACGCCGACAAAGGCGTAGCGCCCGTCATTTTTGATCTGCTGATGAAGAGGAGGTCAGAGGATAAAATCCCGTCTGGATTTTTTTTCCCCACCTCTAAATGACTTTTCCCTTTCCCGTCAAGCAGATATTGGTACACTTTCTTTAAATTATACCTTCACCATACCTGCATTGGTAGTCAAATAGTCTAAGACGTGACTCTATCAACTGACTGGATTGCCATTGACAGGGAGGTAAAGGTTTATTTTACAGCAGGGTGTACTGGAAACAGTTTTTTTCTTAAATGACTTCCTACTCTCCTTTCAAACAAATTTGGATACATTTCCCGTAAGTTATACATTCCTCATTCTATAAACCATCAGTGTAAATATTCAACTATATAGAACGAACAAAATCTTTGAAATTAAATAGCTATTTATACACGGATGTTCGTGAGTTCAAACCCAGCAGAGGTCAAGGGATTTTTCCTTTTGTGATAAAAATCCGCAGCACAACCTCCTTCGGAGGGGAAGTAAGGCCATCGATCCCATGTTGATTGTGGCGTTTAAAAAAACCTGGCAGGTACGTTAAAATACCGGTCCCGGCAAAATTGGTAGGCCCTTTCGTGCTCGGTCATAGAAATTCAGTGTGTAAGGCAATGGAGAACCACCACTCTTCCTTAACTACTCTAGTACATGGTATTAACCAGATAGTGCAGGCAGTACTAACCAGCTAAAAGATTGAGTGCACGCTCAGCTCCGGACGGATGAAACCACATCAAACCAACCTTCGGGCTATCCTTAAGAAGATGGGTTAAGGTGATCAATAGCTCAGAGTATATGACATTGAGGAATTTTGGGACTTGTATACATTTTCTTGGACGTGAATAGTTCTTCTCCTCGGGTAATTTAGCGAACAAACAGAGGTAGGTCAAACCCAAGGTCCGATGATCGAGCCCGTCTGCGATACTAATTTTCGAACATAATCATTGAAAGAAGGCAACGCTATACAAATAAGTGTGAAAGGCTAATCTTGGGGGGATGAATGATTATAATTACTGAGATCAGGACAATTTGAATTATATTTGAATCGATTGAAAAATTACAACTGGACATGAGAATCGAACCCGGGACCTTTGGCTTTGCGCACCAAAGCTCTATCACTGAGGTATCCAGTGATCGTTCCGTACTCAGGGTTGCGGGTGGCTCCGATATCACTGAAAACTGTTTAGGACGTTTCCTATCTGTGACGTCACGGCAGATCAAGATAGGATTTCCTATGTTGGTAAATTTACGTTTTATTCAGCGAGTTTTAAAGATTTAACGTTGAAACAAATACCATAAATTCTAAAATAATTCTAAAAATAGTCCTACATTGTCACAAAACCATTATTTTTATATTGAAGTATTTTTAATGCTTTTTTATAAATGCTCTACAGCTTAGGCTATTTGTCTTAATCACTAAAATATCCTGTAGGAGTCTTCCTGCCAGGATGTAGATTAAAACAGTCTGTGTTAGCATCTGTAGGCCTATATCTAGAATAATAAACAAGGAAAGAGCAATTTAAAAAAAAGCGAGTCAATGTTTTCAAGGTGCTAATATAATAGTAACTTCTAAAACTCGTCAGAGGAAGAGGGAAAGTGTTATCAGTAGATAAACAAGAGGTATACCAGGATGAACCACTCATTTTACTTCCCTCTCTTTCTATTTCGTACATTGGTGTCTTAAGTGTGATAGTGTTTAAACTGTTTAGTTGCATCAAGCTAAGATGCAACCCGCTTCGCTAAATAGCTTTGAAATCTTCAAGTAGTAAACGTCGTTAATAGCCAATAATATTCACACGTCCATCACAGAATCTGACTTAAGATATGAGTGAAAAAATTACCCTGAGCATGGGGTTATTCATGGATAGCTAAGTGAGAGAGCGTTGGCGTGGTAAGCCAAAGGTATGTAGTTCGATTTCCATGTCCATGTGGCATTTATTTATTTACTTGAATATACTTCAAATAGTATTACTTCCATAATTATAATCATTAATCTCCCAAACACGCCTTTGATATATACTTAACTGTATAGCGTTTTATTCAATAAGAGGCATTGAAGGTTATCAATTACTTTCTGATTGGACTGTATAAAAACTATGTTACCCTCATACGGAGTTTTCTCATATTCTAACACATACACATGCATATATATATATATTTATAAAAATATTAGTAGTCCTAACCATTATTTTAAATTATATAAATTTAACAGTTACCCCTCTTTTATGTTTAATCAGGGAATTTCTCACACACGAAGGAAAAAAAAAAAAAAAGCGTATGTTGCTTGAGAAATGGAAACAGGAAATAGATTACGATGAAATAAAACGGATGCCCCGCCTTTCTGGAAGAGAATTGAATTTATAATTGATTTTGTTTCAAAAACGGATTCTTATTAAATATACTTGTATAAGAAATAATCCATCACTACGTTTTCTAATCAATATTATAATTACCAATTACAATAATTGATTATTGTGAGATTATTTCGGAAATTGAATGAACATTAAATGAGCTTCCCTAAGGGATTGTATTACCAAAAAGTTTATCTAAAATAATAAAAAAGGACAAAATAGACGATACATAATATATTTATTCGAGTGTTCTTCGCTAGAACCGCGTTCAAGGTATTAACTCATAAACCCAGTGGGAAGAGACCAATGGGAAGACCTAGACACAGATGGGAGGATAACATTAGAATGGAACTGAGAGAGATAGGGTGTGATGAGGGGGACTGGATAGAACTAGCTCACGATAGGGATAGGGACCGAATAGAACTAACTATATATAGGTATAGTGTATAACGAGGTGGAATGGATAGGAGTAGCTTAAAATAAGGATAGGGTATACTGAGGTGGACTGGATGGATGGATAGGTGGCTAGCTTAATATTGATAAATGGGACATACTTTTAAAAATGCTGCAAAGAATTTTCGAGTTTCTAATGTCTCGGAGTATGTTTTGTACACTGATTTTATGACTGAATCAATAGATAACCAGTGTTTAAGTGAAAGGCTTACAAAAGCGTTAGACTCATAGCTTTTATAGCTATTGCCATTTTATTTTTGGAATGGGGAGCTTATAAAATAAATATTATCACCCGCATTTGTGAGTACGTGGAAAAAGGCGACAGTATTGTTTTGTCTAGTTTGCCACTGACAATAATGTCGAAGCTAGAATACCAGTGACTTATATCCTTAATAGTTTCTCAATCTATCTTCACGAATATTTGGGTACATTTTCTCGGTAGCATAGCTAAAATATATACTTTGTGTAGATCAAACTGGTGTTGAGACGTGGCTGAATTAAAAGGAGAAATATTGTTTTGAAGTTTTGACATTCACCGATGATAAAACTTTGACACCATCACAAGTTTTCATCATTTTTCTTTTCCATGAAAAAAAAAATGCAATCTTCAGAGAAAAGGAAACCCTAAACATTTGTCCGTTGGTAAGTCCATTTTTTCATAAGAAGGGCCTTTATCTGACAGCTAGACAGCCCCGTGGTGTAGTGGTCACTGGATCAGACTACGAGCCCAGGGCTACAGGGTTCAGTTCCCGACTGTTTTTGCTGTGGGAATGTACTATACTGCTTGAAATTGACAGAAGTTTCTAGTTGCTTGGGACTTTCCATAATATTTGAGGGCTACAGGGGGAAAAGTGATAGTCGCATTACACTCATTTTCTATGACAAATTTCTATATCTCAAACATCATAAGGACTCAAATACTTTTAACTTAACTTTAAATTAATGTTGATATGATAGAAACATCTTTTAAATATTATTTATTGTTTAAAAAATGAAAACACTATCTCAATTTAAGTTTAAATTAGACATACCCATTTTTTACCAAGTACTCTTCATTTGCATTGTTACATTAAAATGTTTCACAAATTTATTGTATTTTTAGGACTTTGTTAGAAAAACTGCAATAAAACACTGAAAAGGGTTATATAACCATTAAAATAACGTGGAAGATTTCAAATTATATTTGTTCTTGAATTATACATATCCAACAGGTGATAAAACTTTTTTTAGACTTTTATTAAATTTGATATTTCCAAATTAAGTTATGCCTCGATATGGCAGAAATTTCGTTTTAAAGATATAACGTTGAAACAAAAACTATAAATTCCTAAATAATTCTAAAAATAGTCCCTCAGCGTCACAAAGCTATTTTTATCTTGAAGGAGTTTTTCGTAAACGCATTTTTTATATACTCCTCTAGAACTTACGCTATTTGGCTTAGCCACGAAAATGTCCTGTGGAAGTCTTCCTGACAAGGTGTAAATTAGAAAAAATCCGTGGTAGCAAATGTCTATCTAGAATAGGAATCAAGGAAAATGTAATTTTAAATAGTCAATGATTATAAGGCGCAAATAGTATTGTGAGTGTAAACTCGTCAGAGGAAGAGGGGAAGTGTTATCAGTAGATAAACAAGAGGCCTCACAGGGTGAACTGCTCATTTTCTTCCCTCTCTTTCTATTTCATAGTGTCTAAGTGTGATAGTGCTTAGACTACTTGAAGCAATCCAATTCGCAAAATAGCCTCGAAATCTCCAAGAAGGCAACGTCGTTAATTTGTTTACTGCTTAATTCACGTGAATTGATTTAACAAAGCAGCAAGCTGGATATTAATAGAATCTTACTCTTTTATACATATGAAATAATATAGTTCCTTACTTAAATTTAAAAACGTGTTACGAAATAAATAAATTGTCAAGCAAATAATACTTTCCACGATCTATGTGAATAATAAAACTTTGCTCATAAGATTTAATTAATCTTTTCTCAAGTTTGAATTTTGGACTGTACCTGAACAGTTATGAAGTTTCTTTAAGTGTTCATCGATTTTTATTTTTTTTTAAATCTTATTTTGTATGATGATAGATTAAAATATATATATTTTTATTATTCAAACGGAAATATTTCCGAGTCTATTTAAATTCATCACCTAACCAATCTGTTGCTTCTCCATCTCCCATATATAAACCATACAGTTTATTACTCTGCTTGTGTTTTTCCCTTCGATCTCTCTCTATTTTTCTCTCTCTTATATCCATTCCAGTATCCCCTCCACCCCCCAACCGTTTCTCTTCTCTTGCCACCCCTTTCCTCCATCTAATCCCGCTCCGTCGTATCCCGCTTATCTCATTTCCTGGGTTCTCTCTTCCTTCCTGAATCATCTCCCTTCTCCCCTCTGGCCTACCAACACACTTCAGTAATCCGAATCACTTATCTGTCAACTTCCGACTGTGTCGCACACACAGAGGTACACACACTACCAACACTGCAAAAATAACGAAATCAAACCACCGACTCGAGTTGGCAACACGCTATTTGATCTCCTAGGGAGGACCCTTTGTCGCAATCCGTAAGCGAACAGAATCAAACCGTCATACAAAATGTCTGATGCATTGTACAGTCCAATTTTAATAGGAAGAGCTTTTTAGAAAATGAAGAGTACAAGGGGAAAAAAGGGAACGTCACATTTTAACTCAAATTGAGCTAATGCTACCATCTGTTAGACAATCATGAGACCTTTCTAATGCTCTTTAGATTATGGTTAAAAGAGGTCTCTGTCATATTTAAATTGATTTAGTCCTGCCATCTGTTAGACAATCATAAGACCTTTCTAATGCTCTTTAGGTTACTGTTAAAAGAGGTCTCTGTCATATTTAGATTGAGTTAATGCTGCCATCTGTTAGACAATCATGAGACCATTCTGATGCTCTTTAGATTATGGTTAAAAGAGGTCTCTGTCATTTTTAAATTGAGTTAATGCTGACATCTGCTAGACAACCACGAGACATTTGTTTACACCCAGCATTAATTACATTTTACTATATTATTCTTGTTATTTTATAGCTATTGATAATATCTATTAAAAGTGAAATCTGCAAATAACACTAGTTGAAATATTAGTACGTTAAAGTGGTTTTAGTGCATTTTATAGCTGTCGGATATATATNTTATATATTTCTTATATATATATATATATATATATATATATATATATATATATATATTCATATATATATTTATTTATTTATTTACTGTGCGTCTAGGTTATAACCTTTGTAGCCCAGTTGGTGGAAATATTATCCAGTACTAATGTACCGTTGTCCAGGTGACGCCCGAATGTACTAATAGTACATCCTTTCCGTGGAGGATCTTTTCATGTCCCGATAAGATGAGGTGATGGTGATAGTGAAAATGAGGGTGATAGTGAGTGTGATGGTGATAGCTAGTGTGAGGGTGATAGTGAGTGTGAGGGTGATAGTGAGTGAGTATAAGGGTGTGGAACCAGTGTAAACACTTAAACCAAACTTAAGCCTAATAAACCTAACTTAAGCCTAATAAACCAAACCCTGGTGACCGTTGGGATAGTTTCGCTTACGGGAAAAATATCCAAGAGGCCAGTCGGGAATTGAACCCGATAACCCTAGGCTCGTAGTCTGATCCAGTGACCACTACACCACGGGGCTGAAAAAATTGACTTACCAATGGACACATGTCTCGGGTTTTATTTTTTCTAAAGATTGAAATTTTTTTTTTTCATGTAAAAGAAAAATGCTGAAAACTTGTGATGGTGTCAAAGTTTTATCATCGGTGAATGTCAAAACTTCAAAACAATATTTCTCCTTTTAATTCAACCACGTCTCAACACCAGTTTGATCTACACAAAGTATATATTTTAGCTACGCTACCGAGAAAATGCACCCAAATCTGCGTGAAGATAGATTGAGAAACAATTCAGGATATAGGTCACTGGTATTCTAGCTTCAACATTATTCTCAGTGGCAAACTAGACAAGACAATACTGTCGTCTTTTTCCACGTACTCACAAGTGCGGGTAGTAATATTTTTTTATAAGCTCCCCACTCCAAAAATAAAATGGCAATAGCTACAAAAGCCTTTAAATAATTCAAACGTGCCTAAGGAAAACTCTGTGGAAGATATGGGTAATGCTGTGTTTTAGGAACATTTTTAGCGTAGATCATAGTTCTAAATTCTCCCAAAATGTAATAGTTTGATGTGTATCAAAATTATAATTTATATATTTGATTTGAAAGAATAAGAATATTAGAGATTTATGAAGTGCTTATGAAAATTATGTCCACAGTGTTGATAGTTTTGTCCTTTGCAATTTTTTAGATTTTTTATTTGTTTGAGGTATTTCACGAGCACTTTCTGTTCCGACTGACGTGGTCTCTTTCCTTAGATGACGTAAACAAATTTAGTTTATTCTACAAAAAAGGCTTAGGGAGATAATTGGTTCAAAAAGAAATAAGGATACTGAGGATTGGAGGAGGTTTCATAATGATGAGTCACACACCCTATACTCATAACAAAAGATTATCAGGATAATCGAATTTCATAGAATACAGTGGGCAGAACATGCTGCACAAATGGGAGATTCTGGAAGCTTGTTCAGGGTATTGACTGGCAAACCCAGTGGGAAGAAAACAGTGAGATTAACTAGATGCAGATGGGAGGGTGACATTAGAAATAACCTTAAATAGATTAATGAGGTGGACTGGATAGAACTAGCTCAAGATAGAGATAGGATGTAATGAGGTGGACTGGATAGAACTAGCTCAAGATAAAGATAAGTGGAGGCCATTTGTAATTGCGGAAATTAACTTTCGAATTCCTATTGCCATAAGGTAAGTAAGCAAGTCAAAACTAACAACTGTTGGTTTCTTAAGAACACTTAAGCTGGGATTGTAGGGAATTATTTTTGGCCAAAATAAATAAAATATTGCTTCAATACAAACAGATTTTAATTTTGTTCACATGGTGAATCAACAGTTGTGTAATATCTGTCATGACCATAGCAGCATTAGATGAAATACTTTTTAAAATAAGAGAAAACGTCATTTGATTCCAGGACACACTTGACAGATATTCAATTGCTGTTTAATACATATATACATACATACATGCATGCATACATACATACATAAATACATACATACATACATATCATACATACATACATACATACATACATACATACATACATACACACATACATACATACATACACACACATACATACATACACACACGCACGCACGAACGTGCGCACACACACGTAATCTCGTCGTTACCTCACGGGGTAGGCAATAAACTGTGCACGTAGCTCAAAAACAACTCCGTACTTAATCCATCCTCACTTTCCCCACACGTCCTTATCCTTGCAATCTCCCTTCGCTTCAACAACATTCATACACCGAGTCATTCATATTCTTTTTTTCTTGAAACTCTCAATGTTTCTCTTTTTCACACATTCTTCTACAATATTTATCCAACGCTCACATGGCCTACCCCTTACCTTTTGATTCACACACTCTACCTTCATATATTTTCTTCGTCACTCTATCCACAATCATCCTCTATACATGCCCAAACCAACGTAATACGCTTCTTTCAACGTTTACCTATTAGTTACCCTTTCAAACTGGACTCCTTCAACAACCATTCATTACTGATTACATCTTTAATATGAAGAAAATTAATATGAATAAAATTAAATTATATTTTTGTACTGAAGCAATATTTGATTTATTTTGACTAAAAAGAGTTTTATATAAAAACTACTGACCTTTTTTTCGATTTCCCTGCACTCCCACGCACATCCACGTTAACTTAAAATAAAATAAATGAGTATCAAAAGTTCTCAAAATAAGATGGACAGGATTTAAAGATACTGTCCACCTTGAAGTACAATTTGTTAATCAGATCAAGGGACGTCCAATTTACTTCAAGTTGAATTGATTTCTAATATCTTATTACAGTTTTGTAAGTAACACACTGTACAATACAACAAATACAGATGCTGCATGTACGTGCAAATCATGATTTTCCAAAAATGTTTTAGCACTTCATCTGTTATTTCCTCTAATCGGTATATTCATTGAACTGGACTATCTCTCCCAAATCTGATCAAAGGTCTACTGTATTTTTACTAAGGATGTACAAAGGTCATATCTCAGATGCGAAGCGAAGCTTAAAACATGCGAAGCAAATATGAAGTCGAAGATAAGATTTTTGTTGTTGTTTTCGAATGGTCCTTCTTTTGAATCTTTAATTATCCATTAGGTGCATCAAGATAAAATGAAAGGTTTAGATAAAAAGTAAAAAACTCTATTTATTATTTTATGCTGAATTCATTATTACTATTATTATAATATCATCTGTATTACGCACCTTAGCCCAGTCGATAGCAAGTCTGTCTACTGAACTAAGGGACCCGGGTTTGATGGCCAAAAATTAATCATTGGTGAAATGTGGGTTTAGTGATAAATTGACTGCCGAGGACTGGATGTTGTGCCTGTCCTAGTCTTAAGTTAGATGATAAGGTATATGAAGCTACGACAGGCCTAGCAAGCTGATAGTGGGAAATATATGGCTTGAATACAAAATTAAGCCAGGCCATATGTTGGAAATAGTACTGGATGTAAAATCTAAAGTTCTGTCTTGCTACAGGTTAATTCCTTTTGTCAATGAACTTAGCCCTCCAATGTGACCTGTCCTCTGTCTCCTCATTAAGCTCCTATATATTTCTTCTTTCCTTCAAGTCATCCAATATTTGAATCCTCATTCTTCCTAAGTTTTTCTTTCCCTCAACCTTTTCTTCTATGGCATCGTGCAGAAGACAATTCCTCGTAAGGATATGTCTAGAGATAGGGTAAATTCGCTTTAGCGAAAAACGCGAAAAGAAAAAAAAAGGTCGAAAATAGGGTATTTATAAGTTTTCTTTGCGTTTCATGGCATTTTAAAGTGTTTAAAGCGATTTTTATTTCGCGAATTAACGCGAAAAACGTGATTTTGAGAGTATTTTAGCTAAATTATTCTATTTAGCGAAATAGACGCGAATTCCCTGAAAATTTCTATAAAACGATGTTTTTCAGCGGAAATGAGTGATTAAAAAATCGTTGAGTTTCACTCGTCTGTGTGCTTCAGTTCGGGTTTTACTTGCATCCTGTGCCTTCCACAGCCCATCCGGCTGATCGCCACATTCCGTTAGTCGTTGCTTTTATCATAAATCCTTTGTATAGGCCCTAAAAACATTGACGAAAGACATTTTGAACTATTTTGCTACAAAATGCTAAATTATGCCACAAAACGCTAAATTTCCAATAATTAATGCTAAAAAAACTGAAAATTAATGCTATTTTACCCTATCTCTAGATATGTCCAATCCAGTTTGCTTCGTACCGAAGACTCACAATCAAAATGTTTCTCTTCTCACCCACACTTTTTATGACATTTCATTTGTCACCCTATCTATTAACTTGATCCACTCTTTATTATTTAAGGTTGACATATTATCTGAGTTTATCTCGGCTTACATTTTAGATGTCATTAAATCACTAGTATGTGCGTTAATATTGTTTAATGGCTGTTCTAAAAAATGATTAATGTTTGAATATATACTTAGGGAGATACTTCAAATCTGTCCATAATGTATTGAAGTTTTATTATTACTTTGAAATGTTAATTGGATGTGAAGATTATTGTGTGTGTAGAAGTCGAAGCATGGGAAATTTGACCTTCGACTTCGACGTTCCGAAGATTCACGCGCGCACACACACACACACACACTTATTTATTATTAAGAGTATCTTACGGGCGTCATTGCTCGATGCCTGATTGTCAGGAGAGTGTGCGTTAGAGAATAATAGATCACAAACTAGTAAATGTGGAAGCGACCAAGAAACAGTTAAACTAATACACTATGGTTATGTTGACAAATACATTGACTGGTGGACTCAATAACATCCAGACAAAAACAAAGAAATTCAATGTACACATGAATACTATATGAGACGATAACTGATAATATTAAACATTATTTCAGATCATGAAGGAAAGGTTTTATTTAACTTTTCTAAGTATTGAACGCGTACCTCTCTAGAGGAATATTTTTAAGGGCATTCAGCAATGATTGAACAAAATATAATAGCATTCTATGAATTGTTTAGAATAGCTAGGGTGAAAGTACGCACTGGTAATCACATTTTAAAATTAGTCACTTTAGTGTGTTTTTTAAGCACCACGTTTTACTACCCTTTGGGAAATATTTTGGCATCATGTCTTACTAACCTCTGGGAAAGTTTTTGTAGCATCACGTCTTACTACCCTTTGGGAAAGTTTTTGTAGCTTTACGTCTTACTACCCTTTGGGAAAGTTTTTTTAGAATCATGTCTTACTACCCTTTGGGAAAGTTTTTTTTAGCACCACATCTTACTACCCTTTGGAAAAGTTTTTATAGCATCACGTCTTAATACCCTTTGGGAATGTTTTTATAGCATCACGTCTTATTACCCTTTGGGAAAGTTTTTGTAGCATCACGTCTTACTACCCTTTGGAAAAGTTTTTGTAGCCACGTCTTACTACCCTTTGGGAAAGTCTTTGTAGCATCACGTTTTACTACCCTTTGAGAAATATTTTGGCATCATGTCTTACTAACCTTTGGGAAAGTTTTTGGAGCATCACGTCTTACTAACCTTTGGGAAAGTTTTTGGAGCATCACGTCTTACTAACCTTTGGGAAAGTTTTTGGAGCATCACATCTTACTAACCTTTGGGAAAGTTTTTATAGCATCACGTCTTACTACCCTTTGGGAAAGTTTTTTTTAGCACCACGTCTTACTACCCTTTGGGAAAGTTTTTATAGCATCACGTCTTACTAACCTTTGGGAAATATTTTATGCATGATGTCTTACTACCCTTTGGGAAAGTTTTTATAGCATCACGTCTTACTACCCTTTGGGAAAGTTTTTGTAGCATCAAGTCTTACTACTCTTTGGGAATGTTTTTATAGCATCACGTCTTACTAACCTTTGGGAATGTTTTTATAGCATCACGTTTGACTACCCTTTGGGAAAGTTTCTTTAGCATCACGTCTTACTACCCTTTGGGAAAGTTTTGTAGCATCACGTCTTACTACCCTTTGGGAAAGTTTTTTATAACCACGTTTTACTACCCGTTCAGTTAATACGCCTATGTACTAATTATGCCAATGGTTCTAGGGATTAGTAGATTATATTTAGAGGAAGTGTACTTGCATTTGTGTGGAGGGAGAGTGGGAAACTATTTAAGAAAAACCCGACCCTCAGTACATCCAACCAGGATTTGATTCCCGATCTTCCATTATTGGCAGCCCAGTCTATCACGAGACTGACGCATTATACTGGTCGGCTACCGAAGCAGGTTGCTCTCTTTTTACACGGGATCACTGGTGACTTGGGTTTGAATTCCGGTCGGGTGTACTAAGGAGGTCAACCTCAGGGGTCTTGGAATAAAGTTCTCGCCCGAGGACCCGATATTCGTGGGTTCAAACCCAGCTGAGGCTGATAGATTTTTCTTGAGCGATAAAAATCCTTAACACAACTTCCTTTGTAGGGGAAGTAAAGCCGTCGGTCCCTTGTCGATTGTGGCATATGCTAGAACCCTGAGAGGTATGGGGAAATACCTTTCACAGCAAAATTGGTAAGCCCTTTCGCTCTCAATCATAGAAATTCTCATGTGCTGATATGCTCATTCGGTTCAGAAAGTGCACGTTACATACCTCTAATAATAATAATAATAATAATGATAAGAAGAAATAATAAATGTGCTGAGGATTTGAACTAATTGGTTTCTGACTCTCCCCTTCACGCAAATGTGGGTACACTTACTCTTTAAAGCCACCTTCATCATCCCTCTAATAATACCTTAGTAATGTATGCGTGAACAAATATTAAAAAAATTATTACTCTGGGGAATTTATCAAAATGGTTTGCACATTCCTTTTACATTTTCTCTAAAATACCCCTGGAAATCTCTTTGGTACAATAAACGTTCTTCAATTATTATTTTTTGGATAGGCAAAATGTTGTGGCTGATAAAATGATATCTTTCCCTAATCCTACCTCCATGGCCAAACTTCAGCGTGGCCCGAAAAAAATAACATTTTTGAATTGTCTCCTTCATTAGCGACGTTTCTTACTTGGAGATTTCAAAGCTATTTTGAGAAGCGGGTTGCATCTTAACTTGACATACCCAAGCAGTCTAAGCATTTTCACACTTTAGGCACCAATTCACGGAATAGAAAGAGAGGAAAAGAAAATGAGCAGTTCCCTCTGCCAGGTCTCTTGTTTATCTACTTATAACATTTCCCCTTTTCCTCTGACTAGTTTATACAGTTACTATGCTATCATCGCCTTGAAAACATTGACTGGCTTTTTAAAATTACATTTTTCTTGATTCCTATTCTAGATAGATATATACTAGTACGGACTTTTTTTAATCTACATCCTGGCAGGAAGACTCCTACAGGACATTTTCGTGAATAAACCAAATAGCCTGAGTTGAATATGATTAAAAAAAAAAGTTTATAAAACAGCTCCTTCGAGGTAAAAATATTTTTTTGACACTTTATGACTATCTTTAGAAATATTTAAGAATTGATGGTTTTTGTTTCAACATTAAATCTTTAAAACTCGCTGAATAAAACGTAAATTCATTAACATGGGGAATCCTATTGTGATCTGACATGACGTCACCGATAGGCAACGGTCTTAATAATAAAACAGAGCGATACATTCAGGACTGTATTTGACTGCCATCTAGGGTATGAATAGTAACCAACTTCAGTGGCTCACTTGATAAAAGTTTGTAATTATTTTTCTGTATAATTGAACTATTATAAACAGTCTTTAAAAGCATTAAATAAAAAAAAATGTACTCTAGTAGAAATTGGAGTCGACGTATTTTCCTTGTTTGGGTTGGGGAGATGATGTTTAAATGGGGTGGGCCATGAACTGATGCCGTACTGATGATATTATGGTGTTAGTTCATTTTAGCTTTCTCGTAGCAAGAGAAAGTATTGAAATTGTGAACATTTTCTACCTCAAAACTATAATGAATCTTTACGTTTTATGTGTGTCCTAAACAAACAAAAAAAATGGGNTATTTTTTTATCTGTCCCTGGGTCACAGATATGAAACAATTTTATAGATTTTGTTCAAACTTTATATCCAGATGTTATAGGAATATAAGGCAATACGTTGAGAATAAAAAACTTGACTTTAGCCCTTAATTTCAGGGTAGTTTATTGATAAGGGATTATTTGAATTTCAGATATTTTTAAAAGGTCTAACGATTTTGTTTGAAAATAATATCTACGGAGTGTTTGACCTTCCAAATAACATTGCATACTCTGTTTTTGGATAAACATTTGTCAAAAACTAGTTTACTGATTAATTATTTTCAAAAATTCCAACTAGTTTGGAAATGGCTTTAACGATTTTGTTTATAATACATACATAACTTGGGAGTGTTTGACTTGAAATTAAAATGTATACTTTATTTGAGGGGGAAAATTCATTTAAGGGTAGTTTATTGATGACTGGTATTTTTTAATTATATAAAAATGGATATATCAATTTGGTACAAAATGAGTGTCTGCTTAAAATGTTTACATTGTACATAATTATGTATATATATAATAAATATATATTATATATATAATATATAAATAATATATTATATATACAATATATATTATATATACAATATATATTATATATTATATATAATATATATAATATAATTTAATAATATATAATATATATATATTGTATATATATTATATATACAATATATAATATATACAATATACATATTATTATTATGTATATTATATATACAATATATAATATATATATATTAATTATGTACCTGTTTCTGATGACTTTTTTTTTTATTTGAATATTTTTAAAAATACCTCCAACGATTTTGTTCAAAATTGGTATCAGAGGACTATTTTACACGATCAATAATAACATATGTTTATTTTTCTAAAATAAGTTAATTTAAGGGTAGTTTACTTAACGACAAATCATATAAAGTTTTAGATTTCTTGAAATTTAATTTGACGATTGAGCTCAAAATGGAAATATAAGAATAGTTTTTCATGATAAAAGAAACTATATTTTTATTTTTACAAATATGAATCTTATGAGGGTACTGCTGATGAGGTTTAATATGGAACTCTTAACGATTGCGCAGGGGCAAAACAGCATGTACGCATGCGCGGGCTAGTTCAAGGACAAGCCAACAGTATCAGTAACGTAGGGGAGTAGTGACCAGCCGTGCGGTGCTTACTGTATTATTTAAAAACATTTTTATTCCATGAAAAATAGTTTGGGAACAAATTGATCCCAAACTTGCCAACTACCAGTGTACTAGTTATTGATAATGCACTCTACCACAACGTTCAATTAGACCCACCAGAGACATCTTCACGTTGGTTGAAACAACACGATATTCCCTTCAGTAATAGTATGCTCAAGCCAGAATTATACTCACTATTCAACTGCACAAACCACGATTCCAGACATGTACTATAGTTACAGTACTAGCAACGTATGGACACACTGTTATATGTTACCCTCAGACAAGGCCGTAGTTGGGGGGGGGGTTTGGGGATTCAACCCCCTCCCCCGAAATTTAATGAACAAATAAATACGGCTTTATTTATGGTTCAAACAATATCAAAATTAAAGCACAAACACAAATTAGGGGGTTGTGTTTACCATTAAAAAACACTTCAGAGAGCTTCTAGAGGTGTTTAATATTTTTAATTTTTCCTAGCCTTCGGTAACTAGGGGGCTATGTTGCCATAAAAAAAACACTTAAGATTGCTTCTAGAACTGTTTATCATTTAGAATTTTTCCTAGTCTTCGGCAAATGGGGTATGTGCCCACCAAACCCCCCCTGAAATTATAGGCTGGCTACAGCCTTGCCCCCATACCATCATGATCTCAACCACATAGAATTGATATTGGCACTAGTCAAGGACTATCTTTCTTGAAGAATCTTACATTCAATCTAAACACCGTTAAGAGTCTTAGTGGAGGAAAAATTTTAACTCTATAACGAAAGGGGAATGGTTACCACGCGATGCACATGAACAAAGAATATTTGAAATCAGAGCAAATAATTGATGAGGTATCCGATTGTATTATCATCAAAGTAGAGGAGGGTTCGTCAGAAGACAGCTGCAGCGAAAACACTTGGATGATGATGGCGAGTGGCGTGGAAGTTTTTGAAGCTATGTAGGTAGGGTAAGTAGTACATGTTTGTGTTTGTGGTAGTAGCGGATAATGTCTCATACCTAAGAGATAGAGAGACTGAGAAACATATTTATCCATCCCACTATATCACTCTCTCTCGTTCCTTACACCCCTACCTATGCTGTCGAGTTCCATGTAAAATCTCATCAATAGTAATTCAATAATAATTTAATTTTTTTAATTCCCCCCCGTACCGTCCCCCTCCACCCCCCAAGCTTTAATACACTATCTGAGAAAGCTAGTCCGATTGGGTCATAGCATTAAAAAAAACAACGAATACGGTGCACTGCACAGGCTTTCTCTCCCTTTTATCTTAAAATTTACATTTAATAAAAACTCGTAAGATTTGTGACGATAAATAATTAGTATATACATTGTTGTAGAAAAACTACACCAAAGATCATAAAAGAAATAATATTCACTGTCAGGTGGATGCCGTACTTAATTTATGACATTAGAAACGAGAAACATTTTTACAGTAAAAATTGAGAAAAGAGAATCATCTTTGTTCACCAAAGAGTATAAGAATCAAATTTATTTACAGACCAAAATTAAAAACTATGTATATTTGATTATAGTTCAGAAACTATTGGTTTTAAAAAATTATGTTTCAAATTAATTTTTTTATATCTTCAATAATACTTTAACTTTACAATGATCAGTTATTTCATATCTTAAATAGTTACAGAGAAATGGTCGAAATTGGAAAATTTATCTTATGTAAAGTATCCTCAAAATCATTTTCATGATAAAATGAGAGTTCCATCTTGTTTATGATGATAAAAAACGTGGATAAGAAATGGCGCACTAGACTAGCTCAAAATTAAATTCTAGTACACCAACCCTGAATTGAACTCCTTAAAACTGCCTTCGCAACCACTCTTACGTTTGCCATGTAGAGGACGCGAAGGTTTGTGTTTTTTTTTCATTTTTATAGCTACACTTTTTTTAGCACAAGTGAATAAAATATGGCTTCAGTACAAACATGATAGTTTAAGTTTATTTATATGATAGCCTCAACAGTTGTTGAATGTCTATCATGAGAACATCATTATTAGATGACCAACTTTTTAATCGAAGAGAAAAAGTTGTCATTAAATTCCAGGACACCCTTGAACGATGTAAAAAAAAACCTGTTGATATCACCGTGTAAATAATATTAAACTCTATTTATCTACTGGTGACCTGGTGGTCTAGGGGTAAGGTGTCGGACTTTGGTGTTGAGGGTCCGGGGTTCAATCCTCGGTCCCGGCACAGATTTATCTGATTGCCAAACCCTTCCTTCACCTCTGACAAGAAGTGTATTAATAACAACTTGTGAATGTGAGGAATGCCAGGCCTCCACCGTGGTTCGGATCCCACGTTAAACTGTAGGTCCTCCATTTCATCTCACAATCACCCTACCATTACACATTAGCGTAAGTGCGTATAACCCGAACGGATAGTAAGACGCGGTGCTAATAATAATAATAATAATATTTATCTACTGGAGAAATATGTGATTAATTTTGACCAACAAAAATATTTTTCTGTAAAAACTTCAAAAACACTGACCTTAACACCCATCCCCTACATCCCCACTGGGACTAAGCTCACATCCATACATCCAAGGAGCTAATCCCTTGTTTCATAATGTTAAATCAGCAGTCAAAATAAAGGTTATAAATGTCATCTTTGGGTGTTTTGTATTGTGTGAGATGACCCAGACTAAGCTAGCTTGTAAGTTTTATTGATAATGCCAATGTTTGGAAACTAAACTTTAAATAACCGACTAAATAAACATATCATCACCGTCGAAGTTGGAGGTTTCATGTCCATCCCAGGATCCAAAGTTCAAGGGGTCAATACCCGGTGCCGCCAAATGTTTGTTTGGACATGAAATTGACCTGCATGGTACTTGTCAACTACCCATCATCAACATCCAAATTACGTATGATTTCATGCATTAGATAGTAATTATATGGAAGTTCATAAGGAATAATTATTAAATAGTTAGTAATATAACACACGGGTAATAACTTGAAGTTTATTCCTACAAAAGTAGCAACCACGTGATGTAGGTTTGTACCAAACTCGTTGTGTCAGACACTCCTAAACAGAATCCTTTAATTGTATTCCAAAAATCTGTTTCCTTTCATCACTAAACGTTCTAGATTTAATAACTTCATATCTTCCCCCCAAATTTATCATATTTATACCCTTTCCATAGAAAAAACTTTCTAGGTGATTGATCTAAACAAGCGAAGAGCTAGTCCCTTACTTGCCAAAAACATCGATATTTCATGTCACCTTATGCGAATCAGAGTTTAATTGTGCCTTACCCTTTTAGAGCTAACTAGACAGAGCACATAGCCATCATTTGATTCAGCATTCATCCGCCTGACAAGAACTTAAATAAGTCATCCAGTTTAAGATTTATTCCTATTTACAAATACGTTAACCCATCGTAGATATATTAATACATAAATGTATTTGGATTTTATGATTTGATTATGATAAAGGAATTATGTCAAATTTAAACCTAATTGTTTGGAAATGGTGAGCTAAAAGTTTTATTTTAACGCCACTCTACTGTATTCCTTTGATGCCCAGTTTAAGTGTTTATCTCTACGCTTAAGTATCAATTTCCCGAATATTATGGAATTAGTCTACTTTATTAGAAAACGGGCACAAAAATTCGAACCTTAACCTCAAAAAATATTATAAATTTAAAAGGGATAGACCGTATTTAATAACTATTAATTTTCGTCCAGTCGGAAATAGCTTCATGCCCTCC
Source organism: Timema bartmani (assembly GCA_902151455.1). Classification (NCBI taxonomy): domain Eukaryota; kingdom Metazoa; phylum Arthropoda; class Insecta; order Phasmatodea; family Timematidae; genus Timema; species Timema bartmani. Next base: position 21,601 of record CABFWB010005465.1, on the reverse strand, counting down.
GAATATAAGTAGAACAATGATCAGGATCATACCTTTTTTTAGCACTGCGTGTTAATACCCCCTCAGATTATACTCCTAGGCACTAATAACTCCAATGTGCCAGGGATGAGAAAGGTAGAATTTAGTGGAAGTGTACCTACATTTGCGTTAAAGGAGAGTGGAAAACCATTTAGGAGAAAACCACGTTCAGTACACCCGAATGGGATCAAACCCAGATCTCTCAGTCATTAGCAGTCTAATATATTACAAGTGTGACGCCTTAGACCATACGGCCATTGAAGCTGTTATTATACGGATGGGATTGTACACATAAATAACATAAGTAACAGCTGACATACACGTCCAGAGAACTAAATGGACACATAATCTTTAGAAAAGCAGTATATATACTAAATTTTTCATCACCATTGAGATATTTAATTTTTTTTTAGGTCCGCGTTTTACTACCTATTTGGGCTATACGCTATTTACATTTATCATTAATAACTAAAACATATTATAACAAAAAAATTTATGTTTTTAACTTAACAATTTCCTTTTTACCAAACAAATATTTTCAAGGACACTCAAATCAAAAAATGTTAGGCTATTAATACACTGAAATATAATTAGATATCTAATTACTACTAAGGTAACAAAAAGCTTTATTTAATAATATCAATATCCATAGTTACATGGGGAAAATTACATTCCAAACATTTAATCATATTTTAGGATAGCAACCTTGGGGTCACGGGCCATTCACACGACACCGTATCAACCATTAGTTCTTTTAAGGGTATTGGGGTACGTTGCTGATCAAAGACGATTTAAAATGCACACGGAATACTCAAGGTTTTGATTAATAAAAATAAAACGACACACACATTGATTAAGCTATAATTAATCAAGTTACTAAATTATTTAAGAAGATAGATATATGCCTAAAAAAGAATTCAATTAAAATAAAGAAATTAATAAATATAAAACAAATAATAACTCTTCATATTTTTAAAGCGGTCACAAATAATGTTCGTTATCAACACAGTTCACAAGAACAATCAATGTCCACGTCACCCATGTCAACCACTTTAGTCCTCCACTGGTCACCGACCCATTAGTCCACATACAGCGCGCTCTCCCGAGTTACACGAACACCCGGACACGTTGTACTCGTCCAGACACGTTGACTCGCTGCTGGACGCGATCATTGGGAACTAAGAACTGAGAACCCACTGGATACCTCCAACCGAGTATATATAGAGGTCACAGTGTGAAATCCTCGATTTGAAGACTACTGGATTTGAAGGAGATAAACCCAGATTATTCTATATGCGTCACTTTACTTCAATTGAGCTCCCCTTCTGTCCCCTTCAAACCCCCAGGTGGTGAGGCAGGCTGCTACCTGCTAAACAAGGACGAAGATAGATAATAGAGAGGCAAAACAAATGACAAGTGCACTGGCCCGCCCGTATGACCCTAATCTTGTTAACATTACTAGAATGTTGTCGATTTGAAGACTACTGGATTTGAAGGAGATAAACCCAGATTCTTCTATATGCGTCACTTTCCTTCAATTGAGCTCCCCTTCTGTCCCCTTCAAACCCCCAGGTGGTGAGGCTGGCTGCTACCTGCTAAACAAGGACGAAGATAGATAATAGAGAGGGAAAACAAATGGCAAATTTACCGGCCCAGTTGTCGGTCCCTTATCTCTGTTACACTACCCCCTTCTTAGGTATGTTCGTTCCATACGGATGTCTTAATGTTGACTCGTCTCCTTGATAGGGTACAAGGCGATCAATTTTCACTACCTTCACTACTTTTGCTCCTCTTCGTAAATGGATACCCACGTCGTTTATTTGGTTAACTACCAAGTATGAGCGTTCCCATTTTCTTTGTGGTTTTGGCGATATACCCTTCTACCTCTGTGGGTTGTAAGCTCACACAAGATCTTCAGTTGAAAAGTTTCTGTCGTTTGCTTGGAGATGGTATCGTATTTTCATCTGGTCGCTGTTAATCTTTAATTGCGTCCTTGCAAATTGGTGCACTTCATCCAGAATATTGTGAAACTGTTTGGTGGGTTCTTGGCCAGTCAACTCGTCAAGATTCTTGGGGCGTTAATATCTAAGGTCAAAAGGTAACCGAAGCTCCCTACCAAAAATCATATTTGCAGGGGTCGTTACAGTTGCTTTGTGAACAGCTGATCTGTAGGACAAAAGAACATAGGAGCTCTACTGTCTTAAACCTTTTGATTTTTTGAGACTAACATAGACAAGTATTATTCCAGAGTTCTCTTCAATCTCTCAGCCATACCATCTTATTGGGGGTGAAGGGGAGAGGTTCTTGTTTTCTTAATATCTAGAAGATCGGCCACTTCGAAGAGAGCAGACTCAAAATTACGTCCTTAATCGGATTTTATCCCCACGGGCTCATTTGCAAAAAAAAATCTCTCTCAATCAAGGCTCCTGATACTTAAGCTGACTCTTGATTTTTAATGGGTATCACCTACGACCACTTTGTGTAATGGTCCATCACAGCTTATAGGTACCAATTTCTCTGTCACTGAGCCCATCGCATCTACAGTTATTCTCTCGAAAGAGGCACCTATATTTTATTGCTGCATTTGGCTCCTTCCTCTAGTCCTTTGTCCTTTCATTGAAGAGCAAACATCGCATTTTCGGCACTAGTTCTCAAAGCCGTCCATGCAATGTAACAAGTAGAATAGGTCTCCTACTTTATCAAGTGTTTTGTGTATATCCAGCAGGTGTTTTGTGAAGGTCTTCCAGCACATTCTAGACTCTGTTCTTTAGGAGCACCAATTGGTGCGTCTTGCGTGGACCATCTGCACTCTCCTAAATTCAAACAAGGACGTCATTTTCCACTATGAAGGTGTTCCACTGAGCTTAATAACTCTGCACGGTTGGACTCGGGCATGACACGTCCTGCCACTTTGAATTCAAACCACCTTCTATCCATTCTTTTAGTGGGCATGTGGATTTATCTTTCATCTGATCCCCTCTTAGACATTCATCATCCCGTATTTTTCGTCCAATTCCTGCGAGGTCCTCTTGTAATCTAGTACGTCTTATCATCGAATTTTCTTTCTCCAAATTATTTTATTTTCGTCACTGGCAATACTGGTAACCGTGTTCTTCAAATGAACTCCTGAATAAGGCGTCGGCATTTCCATGACTATGTCCAGCCCATTGCTGGAACATGAAGTCGTACTACTGGAATTTTGTATCCAACGTGTCATCTGCCCTCAAGGTTTCTTAAAACTCAACTACCAGCGGAGAACAGCATGGTTGATCCTTATGAGGAATTGTCTTCCATACAAATAGTCATGAAAGTGATCCACGGCTTTGACTACTGCCAGCTGCTCACGTATGGTTTCACAATAGTTTCTTCCAGGCTTCAGAAGCACTTTGTTGAAATAGTATATTGCCTTTTTGGTGCTATTTTGTACCTGAGAAAGGACCGCTCCAATTCAAACGTCATTATCATCAGTGTCCAATATAAACTTTCCCTCTTCTTCGGGAATGCTAAAATCAGGGTGGAGGATAAGGAATTTTTTTAGTGTCGAAGGCTATATAACATTCTGGTGTCCAGTTAAATTTCCGTGTGGTATCTGTAAGCCGGTGAAGAGGTTCAGCAATTATTATGGTGAATCAGGGTATGAATCGATAGTAGTAGGTACACAGTCCCAATAAGATTCGTACTATGGTCTAAACTCTTGGCTTTGGCCAGTTTCCGGTACATTCCTTCTTTTCTAAATCTGTGTCCATCCCTTCTACAGTAATTACGTGCCCCAGGAATTTAATATTCTTCCTGAATAGATGGCACTTATTTGATACGAGCTTAAGGTTGGCATCTTCTATCTTATGAAGCACGGCTATCAAGCACAATAAATTTTCTTCGAATGTACTTCCAGGTACAACGATGTCATTAAGATAAACTTGGCATTCGTCTAAAGGCAAGATACGTTCCATTAGGCGTTTAAACTTAGCCGGCGTGTTGCAAAGACCAAACAGCTTCATCTTAAATTGCCAAGTACCTCTTTCGTAGATTGAGAAAGCCGTCTTCTCACGGTAAGCTGGAACAACCTCACATGGCCAGAAGCACCTTTTCAAATATAATGCCGTGAACCACTGGGGCCCACCATTGCCTTCAAGGTATCATCTATTCACGGTAAGGTTTAGGAATATTTTTATTACATCATTAAGATGGCGGTAATCTACACAGAATAACATGGAGCCATCCCTTTTCTTGACAAAAACTACAGGATATGACCATGGTCCTTAAGCTGTCTTGATCACATCATGCTTCATCCTCTCCTTTAACATTTTGTCCACCTGGACACTTGTAGATATGGGTAGGCATCTTGGAGATAGTTTGATGGGTGATGCATTTTTCGAGTCAATCTTGTGGCAAATCACGTCAGTTGTGTCCAAGTCTCTCGGTTCGCAGGAAAACACACATTTATCCTCCATTATAAGTTGGGCTACTTGTTTTTCTTGGAGAGCATCTAAATGTTTTGAAGTGCGCTCAGCCATTTCTTGTAGATTGCTCAAAGTAAGAGCGCTTTGTTTAAATTTTCGCGCAGAATTATTTGAGATACTTAGTAGCATCTCTCAACGATAGTTTATGTTTTTACTTTACATGGCTTGCCAGACAGGTTTAGCATATTGACTGGTTTGCACTTTTTGTTGTTTGCATAAAGTATTCTTGAAGTTATTACACTTAACGGTAGCTTGTTAGTACCGTTTGCTGCCTCCACTAGTCCAAAATGCCAAGCATAATCTTCTTACACTTTGCTGAAATGACAACTTTGCTATTCACAGGAAGAATGGTCATTCGTTTACAGATCACAAGAAAACTGTCCGGAGAGGTCACACACTGTCGAGATACCATTTCAACCTCTACTTCCCTCTACCTCTACTGTTCTTATATCCGCAGAACCTAAATCTATACAGCAGCCAAATTTGCGAAGGATGTCACAATTAAGGATACACTCACCTTAAGTATTCGCAATTTACATATGATACTTGCAAGCTTCCTAAATTAAATTTAATTTGCATCTTTGCCAAAACAGGTGCAGAATCACCCGTTACTATCGTTATTATATAGCCTCGAAGAATGTTATCTGTTCGTTGTTACCGATGGAATGGTTTATTGGTATCAGGATGGACCAATGTAACGTTGGCACCCGTGTGCACGGTCATCTAGCATGCTGTTCCATCAAGTATTCCTTCTACAAGTAGATCATTCTCTTCACCTCCGAGGGATCGTACATTAAAAATAACCGTAGGAGCATTTTGCGGGAAGTCAGCTGGTCTTAACTGCTTAAGACTAGCTTTCAGAAGTTTTCCGGGTGATCCCTTTCCCAGGAGCCACTTCCCTCACCGCTCCGCTTTTCTCTACGCTGGAAGAGAATATGTCCAGCCTTATTATAGTTCCAACATTCAGGTCAGGTCGTCTTAGCAAGAATCGGCACCTCATGGAGCGTTCTGAATCCTAGAAACCTATTCAACTTCTTTTACTGTATTTCTAAGATCCTCCAGGAAGTGTTGCTAAATCAAATATTTCCCGATATCCACATCACCCTCCACCAGACGTGAGTTTCGTATTACGCGCTGCGTGGCCCTTTCAGAAACTTTGGTTGACTCCACTTTCAATGCTCTGGCCAAAGCTTCCCACATAGTTTGAAGTCCTGCAACTCTTACCATATGTTGAACTTCCGTGTCTGAAATGGCGTCCAGGAAAACACCAGCGACAGTGAAGTCACGTATCTCAACAGGACAGTCTTCAAGGGCTAGCTGTGACAATCTTTCAATACCAGCTGCCCGTTCCACCAGGGCCCCACTAGGTATTTAGAATCTGTTTTTCAACTGAGCGTGAAAAATATGCCAAAGATGTTAGTAATAAAAACGCAGATCAAGTGCTGATGTAAAGGCATCGTAATACAATCGGGTGAGCTCTGAAATGTATTGTAATACTGCCAAAGGATTTCCTTGAAACATTGCTGCCAATTGTATCCCTTTTGTATGGCTTTTGTATGCCTTTTGTATCCCCAATCGTTGATGTTTGCCACAATTTCAAATTGAGTTTAATACTCTGGCCAGGTACATTGACCGTCATACGGAGACGGTTTAACCTTGGTACAAGATCCTTTCAAGGAACTATGTTCAGAGTTGTGTGGAAGTTGAATAACACTGCCTTCACTTGTATTTGACAAACTTAGAAAACTCTGGTTCCCTGCATTTCTTATTTGTCCAAATCAAGAGTCCATTTCACTCTTGATGTTGTTAATTTTTTCTTTTTAACTAAATTTATCACAAATCGTTGAAATCTCTGCTTTTAGCTCTTATTTCATGCTGTTCAAAAATGTTGTTTGCTCAGCCATCTTGTTTTTTAGTGACTTAGTTTGTTCCCTCTGATTTTTCATTGACATCGTATGTTCTGCCATCTTGTTGCTCAATGATGCAGTTTGTTCAGATAAGTTTTTGGATAAGAGATGCCAAACTTTGGGTGTCCGCAGCAATTTTTTTTGTTATCATAAATCAAACAACTCAACACCAATATCCCACTTCTGACACCAATGTAACGGGGGCGTGACATTGAGGGCGGGCCGTTCACACTTCACCATGTGAATCGCAAGTTCTTTTAAGGAAATTGGGGTACTCTGCTGATTAACTACAATTTAAAATGCATACGGAATATTCAAGGTTATAATTAATAAAAAAATAAAATGACACACCCACTGACTAAGCTACAATCACACTTCTCTAAATTATTTAATAAAATAGACATACACTTAAAATAGAATAAAATAAATAAATAACTATAACGCAAGTAATGAAACTTCACATATTTAAAGGGGTCACCAATAATTTGCATTATCAACACAGTTCACATGAACAATCAATGTCCACGTCACCCATGTCAACCACTTTAGTCCTCCACTGGTCACCGACCCATTAGTCCACATACAGCGCGCTCTCCCGAGTTACACGAACACCCGGACACGTTGTACTCGTCCAGACACGTTGACTCGCTGCTGGACGCGATCATTGGGAACTAAGAACTGAGAACCCACTGGATACCTCCAACCGAGTATATATAGAGGTCACAGTGTGAAATCCTCGATTTGAAGACTACTGGATTTGAAGGAGATAAACCCAGATTATTCTATATGCGTCACTTTACTTCAATTGAGCTCCCCTTCTGTCCCCTTCAAACCCCCAGGTGGTGAGGCAGGCTGCTACCTGCTAAACAAGGACGAAGATAGATAATAGAGAGGCAAAACAAATGACAAGTGCACTGGCCCGCCCGTATGACCCTAATCTTGTTAACATTACTAGAATGTTGCTCAAGGGGAAGTAGGTACTCTTAGTTTCTAAGTTGATTCGTTAGTTTGAATAGCTTAGCTTTTTAATAAATTAAAATAAAATATAAGCAAAATAACTTTTAAAAAGTATTTAAAGATCCACTGAACACTATTTAGGTATGCTTTACATATTCATATTTAACTGTATTACATACTTCACGATTCAAAAAAGAATCATTAATGCTAGTGTTTGAAAAATATATCTCATTCAATTTGTTAACTTTAATTAATAAACCTTAGCTTTTGTATGTATAATTTTATATAGATGTGTGTATGAATATTCATACAAAACCATATACAGTCATACATACACATACATACACACACACACACAAATATATATATATATATACTTACACATTTACTTACATTACATTACATACATACATACATACATACATACATACATACATACATACATACATACATACATACATACATACATACACATACATAAACAATCATATACATACACATATATAAACATACATACATACATAAATACATGCATACATTCATGTATCATAAAGTGGTTTTAAGGATGAGGAAGGCTAGCTTTTAAGAAGAGTACCCACATTTGTGTGGAGGGAGACCGGAAAACCATTTAAGAAAAAAATAATCTCAGTACACCTGACCAAGATTCAAACTTCAATCTCACCGTTATCAGCAGTCTAGTCTACTGCAATTGTAGCACCTTAGATCATGTGACCACCGAAGCGGGTGATTCTAGATTAATTATCTGTAGTTTGAGTTAGATATGCTTGACATGCTGAGGGGTTTTTTCCCCATGAATATGAACTCTTTTTTTTTCGTCAAATTTTCTTTAATGTGGGAAACAGGATTACTAAAATATTTTTTTCAATTTATGTGTTAGTGAGTATACTCAATCTAACATTATTGTTAAATCATACAAAGATTCCAGAAAGTAAATGTAGAATAAAATTAATTTTGTCTCTATTATAGAAAAGGTACCCGAATAAATGTAGGCACAAGCTGTACTATGTTAGTACATGTTTGCCAGCCCAGCAAAGAATGGAATACATATATTAATAAAAATAATTAATTCAAAAGTAGAAACTACTTGATCTAGGATTTCCCATGTTAATGAATTTACGTTCTATTCAGAGAATTTTTAAAGAACGTTGAAAAAAATCATAAATTCTTAAAACAATTCTAAAGTTGTCCAACAGTGTCACAAAATTATTATTTTTATCTTGAAATTTTTTTTTGTAAGCATATTTTCTTATAAATTCTCTACAACTTTGGCTGATTTTCTTTGTCACAAAAATGTCCTGTAGGGATCTTCCTGCCAGAATGTAGATCAAAAAATCCGTGGTAGTGAATGTCTATCTAGAATAGGAAACAAGAAAAATATATTTTTAAAAAGCAAGTCAAGGTTTTCATGGGGGAATACGTATAGCGAGTGTGTAAACTTGTCAGAGGAATAGGGGAAGTGTTATCAGTAGATAAACAAGAGGCCTCACAGGGTGAACTGCTCATTTTCTTCCCTCTCTTTCTATTTCGTACATTGGTGTCTAAGTGTGATAGTGCTTAGACTGTTTGGATGCGTCAAGTTAAGAAACAAACCGCTTCGCAAAATAGCTTCGAAATCTTCAATTAAGCAACGTCGTTAAAATTTCTTAATATTTTCTATCATTTAAGATAAGTTAAAAAAAAATCATTGATTTTGATTACACAGTGTTCTAATAAAATTACAGTCTACTGCAGTACGATGATATCCCAAGTTCAAGTTGTTCAAGTGAACGTGCGAATGTAGGATATGGGCTCATACTAGATATTTGTTTTGTAAAAGTACTTAACAGCTGCTGAAAGTGACCCTTTATACAAAGAAACTCTTTATCTCGGTATAGAGTCCTATTCCTATTGTACCAAGGTACGTCATCAATTCTTTCAAGACACGTTGTTTTGAAATACCTGCATCTGTTGTGTATACTGTACTTTTCTGTCAAGTATCCCGGAGTCGATTGTCAGACTGAGTATCTGCTTGTACAGCGCTAAGCCGTTTTTGGAACGCAGACATTTCCTCTAGTTTGGTAGCGAGCCGGGAAATCCCAACCTCCAGTCATTCTGTCAAGTAACGTATCCAGGTTAGTTTAGTGTCCAGTTTAAGTTCCAAGATACTTGGCCACGTTCCTACAGTTAATCTGAGCTTGAAACAGCCAGAGTGGGCCTAGTCTGACGTCCTTAATAACATGACTATTCAGTGGCGTAACAAATTAAGTTTGCCCTCCCCACCCCCACAAGATTTATTTTCGGACACCCTTTTCCAAGTCATCTAACACCTTAATAAATGTTATAAGATATAACTAATAATCCTAAATAATTACTAATTTAGTAATCACACCTTATAACGACTGTTTTAGCCTCGGATCTATGTTGGGAACATCATCACTCAGCCAGCTTGACTGGATGAAGATAAAGAAAACCATGCACTATTTAAAACCGAATTAAATAATTGAAATAAAGCTATAGCTTATTTATAATTTACAATACTTTATGATATGCATATTCAACTATCCAAATTGTCATTAATCAGGACATAAGTTATTTGATTACAATTATGTCCACCAAATTTATAGTATTTTAATTAATGTTCCTTTACGTGGGCCCTCTTATACCATCCCCCCCCCCCC
>CABFWB010005465.1:0-11427 GCA_902151455.1 Timema bartmani | reverse complement strand
CACACACACACACACATTGTAGGCCCTGCGGGCCTGGGTGTTACGACACTGCACTTATTCACCCCAATGTGGGAAAGCTGACTCCTTCCAATCCCTACTTTTATTTTATTTATTTATCTGTGGTATTAAATGTGTACTTTCCCCAACTGATAATATCAGCACACAAGAATTTCCTATGAGCAAGAGCATAATGGCTACCTATTCTACCGGGAAAGGTATTTTAAAATACCTTCCAGGTTTCTTTTTAATATCTCAATAGATATGGGATCGATGGCTTTACTTCCCCTCCGAGGTAAGTTGTGATAACGGATTTTTATCTCTCAAGAAATCTCCATCAACCTCGGCTGTGTTCGAACCCACGTACAGTACATGCGGTCCTGAGACGAGCACTTTACCCCAAAACCACCAAGTTCAACAATCCGTCTTTGCGTGGAATATTAGTCAAAACAAAGTGTTCAGTGACTAACGCCTAATAATGACCCCACACAATATTATATTTTGTCTGTTCATGAATTAAGTGCTGGGAAATTTGAGATGAAAATAAAACATAAATACAATTCCCCTAGCTCATGGCGCTTGCTTGTTATTTACTTATTATTACTATTAATTATGTCCGAAAGTTCGACACCTTAGCTCAGTTGGTAGCATGTTTGTTTACTGAGCTAAGGCTCCCGGGCTCGATTCCTGTCATTGACTGAAAAATTTATAGTTGATAATTGGTGAAATGTGGGTTTTACCCCTTTCACAGTGATGAATTAACGGTCGGGGGGCTGGGTGTTGTGTCTGATCTAGATTTAAGTTAGTTTATGAGTCATGTGGTGATATAATAAGTCTGTTCAGAAAGTGTACATTAAATACCTTAAATGAATGAAGAAAAAAATATATTTGTCTCAAAGAGGCAGCATTTGCATTTAGTTGAAAAGTGGTTCTTTTACATCAAAAGGCTGGTAGCCACTGACTTGTACCATTAATCAATGGAAACAATTATTAGAAAAACACATTTTATTTCTTACTTTATTATTTTTGACATAAAAGATTATAGCTATTGAAAAATGCAACTTCAATTTATACTAAATAAAAATTTCTAAATTATTTTAGTTCCTAGACTTATATAAAACATGTGAGAGCAAACCTAATTTAGTCCACTAAATTTGTATTAAAAGTTAATAAGAAATACTGTTTGTTCAGTTCTAATTTTAAATAAAATATGTTTTAGTTAATATATATACATTTTTTTTTGTAAATGAGCTTACTTCGAGTCATTCCCATTATATATCATTTATAGTATATTTTTAATGCCGTATTTATTGTGTTTATGTTGCCATTAAATAAACTACAGTACTACTTGGCTACAACTACTTGGCTAATTCTACATTGGTTAGTTCGTAAAATTGGATAGCTCAAACCCACCATGACGCCCCATTAAATTCCTATTTAAATCAATGGAAGAAAATAACTTTTAATTCGAATTTTAGAGGTAAATATTTGGATAGTTCGAATTTTATATACATTGTTAGGTAATTTTCGAGCTAGTATTAATTTCAAACCTCTTTCTTAAATCACCCCATATGCCAAGAATGTCAAATAAAGTTTTCTAAAATAGAGGATGTGTTGGCTTGGCTTTAATCGTTTCTGTGTGAGAATGTAATCACGTGACGCCCATCAAGTTGCGTGTCCTCAATGATTTTAAGTTTGCGATTTTTGTATGTTAATTTTTTCAAGTTTTTATATGTTGTGTCTAAATTTATCTATTTTTTTTAAATGTGTATATTGTGTATGTGTGTTTTATATAACATATAAAAAATATTTATGTTTATGTTTAGCATATTTTGTGGTTATATATAATGTGTATCAGCTGCGTAAATACTCACAAAAATGGTTAATTCGAACTCTGGATATTTCATATTTTGTTTACGTATCCCTTAAACTTTGAATTTAAAAAGTTCTACTGTAGTTTGATTCTTTATTAGTCCACGTAAATATAGTAATCCATTTTCCAAATCATTACATTTTCTGTTGTTAAACCCATTCGGATTACACTTATAATTTAGAATGGACTATTCTATTTTAAGACTTAATAATGGCTCCCTATGTATTTTTTTAAATAAAGTTTATCGAACAGTTTTAACATTTATTTCAAAGCACACTATTCGGGTCTAAACATATTTTTCTAATAGAAACATATTTTACCATTTAAAATTAAGGTTTTAACTCTTTTTTTCAATCGCATTTCACCATTCGTTTGGGCTATACGCATCAATCCAGCTAATGTTGTAAGGATTAAAAGAGTAACGTTTATAATAAATGTACCTGAAAGTTGCATGGAAGCAGATTATAAAACCATTTAGGAAATAACTTTTCAATGCAACCGACTGGGTTTCGAACCTTGATCTTCCACTCTTTGACAATTCAGCCTGTTTTTATAGTAACGACTTAGGCTATTGGGCCACAGAATTGTGTGTATATATATATATAAGAAGAAGATAAAAATTTGCTAGTAAATTCTTACGGGTTTTAACTCTTTATAGCTGAAAAAGAAAAGCCATTGTAGAATTTTTTTATCCAATTACTTACACAATTTTGCACCGATTATGTTATTTTATAATATCTATTTATAAATCAACCATAAGTTCACTTTTGATTTATGATATTACATTTTAAAATCCAACTTTAATAGGAGGAGAAGGATAAATTATTAGTTTTAATTTCACGTACTCATACGTTAAGTCCTGCGATCTACAGCTGTAACTTTTTTCAGTTACTATCCCGAATGGTATCTTAGACTTGAATGAACTGTAAAAAAAACCTCAAAATGTTACTTACAAATGACAATAGAAATTCTAAATAGTAAATTTAAATTTACAAAATATGACATAAAATTATGAACGAAAATATTTAATGAACCTAGAAAATTTAACATACAATGAAAAGTCTTTACAACTAAAATCTTACAATGTCCTAGATATAATATTTATCTACAAACATCTGTTTTAGAAGTAATAACTGCCCCTTTACAACGCAACCCTCTCTAGCCTAGTTGTAGTTTCTTACCAGTAATGTGTATTATCTTACAACCAAACAGATAAAGTCGGTACATAATTATGTATCTGCATTATCTCATAATCCCGACCACTATGTGTTAAAAACATTTATGCTTCAGTATTAATGAATTTACGAAACATATATAATATTAAAAAATATACTTATCAAATATAAACACACACAAATGACTCAAAAATGCCTGCAAACGAACCGAAATTGACGCAAACCCAGAAAATATCACCTAAAACCCAAAAGTAACAAAAAATTACACATAAACGACCTATACAAATAATTATCTCAACCAGGGGATCATGAACATAATTTATTTACTCATGAGGATTGTCTGTGAAAAGTGACATATTAGCAAGATCAGGGCCCTGGTTGCTTAGACCGATTAAATAACAATGATGATAGCCTAAAAAACTATCATTGATGATAGCAAAATAAAAATAGGCCTAACATGTTTGTATTTTATAAAAGGCACTTATTTTTTATCAACCCATATTACTACTTGTTCAGGTTATACTCTTATGTACAATAACGCTAATTATATTAGGGATCATAAAGACTATATTCATTGGAAGTGTAACCACATTTGCTAGAAGGGGGAGTGGAAAACAATTTAGGGAAAACCCCCCTCAGTTCACCCGACCAAGATTCTAATCTCAATCTCCCCGTCATTGGCAGTCTAATCTACTACGAGAGTATCACCTTAGACCATGTGGCCACCGAAGCGGGATAACGATGTTACCTACTTGGCGATCTCAAAGCTATTTTGCGAAGCGGGTTGCATCTTATCTTGACACACCTAAGCAGTCTAAGCAGTGACACAGGCACCGATAAAGAAAATAGAAATAAAGGTTAGAAAATGAGTGGTTCAACCTGTGAGGCCTCTTGTTTATCTACTGACAACACTTCCCCGCTTCCTCTGACGAGTTTACACCCTCACTATACTATTTGCACCTTGAAAACATTGAATTGCTTTTTAAAATTACATTTTCCTTGTTTCCTAATCTAGATAAACATTTGCTATCAAGGACTTTTTTAATCTATATCCTGGCAGGAAGACTCCTACAGGACATTTTCGTGACCAAGCCAAATAGTCTCAGTTGTAAAGGATTTATAAAAAAACACATTTACAACAACAAAAAATCTACTTCAAGATATAAAAAAAATGTGCAACGCTGTAGGATTATTTTTTAAATTATTTAATAATTTATGTTTCTTGTTTCAACTTTATAGTTATAGGAATATATCTTTATAAATTGACAAATAAAACGTAAATTCAATGACATGGGAAATCCTATCTTGACCTGACGTCACAGGTAGGCAAAGTCCTTAAAGGGCATTTCCTGTGTAAATTGGACAGTAGGTACGCACTCAGTTTGGCCAACCTCATCACTATAAAATGCAGCTGTTTCTTGAAAGTTTGGACAACATTGTTCATGGCTGACTAATCCTATCTGACACAGCAACTAAATAGTGGTCAGCTGAAGATAAATGCTAAGTTGGAGACTGGAGAAACGTTACTTTTGTCTTGACAAGAAATTATATTAGGGGATGGTAAACCTCTCCTTTTTTTTTTTTGTTAATTAATCTCGTCCTTAGTCCCGTAATCCCTCCTCGAAATCCCACCGCGTCTTTAGGGTCCTTCCACAAATCGCCTGAACCACTTTGCTTTGTTCTGACAAGGCAAGAAGAAAGGTCGGCTCTTGGCTAGATGAAAAAAAAAATTATAACCAAGGCCACGTTATCTCAAAGAAGATTCACTTGCAAATTTAATTTCACTAAACTAAAATTGAGGCGTTTTTTAAAACTAATATTGAATAAAAATGTAATCATTATATTTTATTGATATATTTTTTAAACTTAACAAACACCACGGACTTTTTTGTATGTATATACTTAGATAAAACTAATGGCTTGGTTTTTATTTTTTTTACAACTTGAGTCTAAGATCTTTCTTCAAATTAATTATTTGGTTTAATTTTTTCTAAGCGATCTATCATCAACACTATTCCAAGTATTTTCATTCATTGATGGACATTAATATATTATATCAAACAAAGGTGGCTGGATAGTTGAGTAACATTTCCTTAGTGTTGTCTAATATGAAAAAAAACTGCAAAGCATTGTTTGCTGTATCTCAATATTTACTTACTTACCCTATAGCATTAGGAACTCTGCCGCACTTACAATGTATACCACTAATCCCTATCCTGAGCTAGTTCTATCCAGTCCACTTCATTACACCCTATCCCTATCTTGAGCTAGTTCTATCCACTCCACCTCATTATACCCTATCCTTATCCTGAGCTAGTTCTATCCAGTCCACTTCATTACACCCTATCCCTATCTTGAGCTAGTTCTATCCACTCCACTTCATTACACCCTATCCCTATCTTGAACTAGTTTTATCCAGTCCTCTTCATTACACCCTATCCCTATCCTGAGATAGTTCTATCCAGTCCACTTCATTACACCCTATCCCTATCATGAGCTAGTTCTATCCACTCCACTTCATGACACCCTATCCCTATCTTGAACTAGTTCTATCCAGTCCTCTTCATTACACACTATCCCTATCCTGAGCTAGTTCTATCCAGTCCTCTTCATTACACCCTATCCCTATCTTGAACTAGCTCTATCCAGTCCTCTTCATTACACCCTATCCCTATAATGAGCTAGTTCAATCCAGTCATCTTCATTACACCCTATCCCTATCCTAAGCTAGTTCTATCAAGTCCTCTTTATTACACCCTATCCCTATCTCGAACTAGTTCTATCCAGTCCTCTTCATTACACCCTATCCCCATCATGAGCTAGTTCAATCCAGTCCTCTTCATTACACCCTATCCCTATCTTGAGCTAGTTCTATCCAGTCCTCTTCATTACACCCTATCCCTATCATGAGCTAGTTCTATCCAGTCCTCTTCATTACACCCTATCCTTATCGTGAGTTAGTTCTATCCAGTCCTCTTCATTACACCCTATCCCTATCATGAGTTAGTTCTATCCAGTCCACCTCATTACACCATATATCTTTCAGGTCCATTCTAATGCTATCCGCCAATCTTCGTCTAGGTCTTCCCAATGGACTCTTCCCATTGGGTTTGCCAGTCAGTACCCTGAACATGGTTCTAAATTCTCCCATTGGCACTTCTATGTCCTTCCCACCGTAATCTAAGAGACTTGATTATCATAACAATGTGTTGTGGTGAGTACAGGGCATGTAACTCGTCCTTATGTAACCTCCTCCATTATCTAGTATTTTCATCCATTTCGTCATGTAAGGTAAGAGTCCATGCTTCACATCCACAGGTAAAGTTATTGGTTTTTGTATAATCTTAGTTATACATTCCTTGAAAGCAGGCGAGATGGAAACAAACTTACTGACCAAGTAATAGCATTAATTTCCAAATTGCATTATTTTTTCCTAATTTCCGCTCTAATATAGTTATTGCTGGTTAAAATTGTATTTAAATATATAAAAAGAATAGCCATGTCAAATGATCTGTTTGTCTAATATTAACATAGGTTGATTAACCTGCCTAGATGAGAACGCGGGTAAAGGTGACGGGTCTTATCTTGGAGATCTGGATTTGAATACCGGCCGAATATAATAAAATTTTCTTTTTTTTTTACATTTATTTTCCCCTCGCTTCATATTTATAAGTCAACATTTTAAAAAATTGAACCTTATGAACCCCTATAGGAAATGTTCAAAATTGTTAATGGGTGACCTGTTGGTCTAGGGGTAGGGTGTTGGACTTCTATGCCTGGGTCCAAGTTTCAATCCTCGGTCGCGGCACAGATTTATCTGATTGCCAAACCCTTCCTTCACCTCTGACAAGACGTGTATTAATCACAACTTGTGAATGTGTGGAATGCCAGGCCTCCACCGTGGTTCGGATTCCACGTTAAACTGTAGGTCCTCCATTTCATCTCACAATCACCCTACCATTACACATTAGCGTAAGTGCGTACAACCCGAACGGGTAGTAAGACACGGTGGTAATAATTCAAAATGGTTAAACTAAGTTTTAATAGAAAAGTAGGCAATAACATTTATAAGATTTATATTTGAAAACGGGTTGGTTTATTGTTACCAAGTATTATTTGTGAACAACATTTTCGAAGAATAATTTCCAATAAAATTATTTTTAAAAGCTTAAATAATATTTTTAACTAACTTTTTTACCAACATAAATAAGATTACACCCAACTCTGTCCCAAACCCGAATTTGCAATTTCTTTCATGTTCTCTGTTATTCATTTCCCCTCCCCCTAAAAGATCTCTTTAAACTTTTATCAAATATCCATTAACTTATTTAAACCTTAAAAAATTCTTTTTTTAGCTTCCTATACACACAAAAGAAATGATTATTTTTTGTTTCAAGAAATGTATTAAAAAGAAAAATGAATACATAAAAAGTATGTCTTTTAAGGAGATTTATTCGTAATAGAACAATGTGTTTAAAATTAAATTATATTTTCTAGCATGGTTGAGTTTTTATATATATTAATCTTCCCTTTGTTGATGTTGTTGAGTTTTTAATAGTAAAATAATAATGGCTGGACTAATTAATTTTCTTTATTTTAAGTTCAGAAAGATCATTATAAAAGTTCGGAGCAAATTCAAAGAAATATCGTTTGGATTAAAAATATATATAAATGAAAAAAAGTCAATATTCCAAGTTTAAATACAATTTTTAAAAAATCATTCACATATTGAGGTAGATGAATGTTTGAACATTTTTATTTTTATTAATTTGACATATTTTGACATATTATTAAACCCATCATGCTATTTTTACTGTTTCTTAAAATAAATTTTGATTTAAAATAAAAAAAGATAAAGTACATAAGCACAATTATTGCTTAGAATGATGTTAGCTAGAATTAAAACACAGCAACACACTATGAAAATTGTTATATATAAAAATAATACGAAAAATTGAACTTAGTTGTAATGAAAACATAAAGAAGGATCTTTTCAAAAAGAACAATTTAAATATCTTTAATATCTTCTTATAATAACCCGTGAGATGAATTATTTCAAAGCAATTTTATAAAAAGTATTAGGTGACCTGGAGGTCTAGGCTTAAGGTGTCAGACTTCTGTGCTGGGGGTCCGGGGTTCAATCCTTGGTCCCGGCACAGATTTATCTGAATACCAAACCCTCCCTTCACCTCTGACAAGACGTGTATTAATCACAACTTGTGAATGTGAGGAATACCAGGTCTCCACCGTGGTTCGGATCCCACGTTAAACTGTAGGTCCTCCATTTCATCTCACAATCACCCTACCATTACACGTTAGCGTAAGTGCGTACAACCCGAACGGGTAGTAAGACGCGGTGCTAATAGTAATATAAACAGTATTATATAGTACTGGCTTGAATTTTCAGTTTTGAAAATCTATTTCAAACTATTTTGTCATTATAAAACTTAATGTGAAAATGTATCTACTGATGAAGGGATTATGATCCCCTTTACATTCACCTAACTTTCACGTAACGGAATGTAACGTAACGTAAAGGTTCTCGTGTATTTAAATGGAAGTCATCACGATAAAGTTATTTTAACTTTAACTTAACCTAAGAAATGTTCAGGGAGAAATTTCATATACATTGAACGTAAATTG
Source organism: Timema bartmani (assembly GCA_902151455.1). Lineage (NCBI taxonomy): Eukaryota > Metazoa > Arthropoda > Insecta > Phasmatodea > Timematidae > Timema > Timema bartmani. The sequence goes on along the minus strand of CABFWB010005465.1, from coordinate 2,739 downwards.
AAGAGTATCACCTACTAGCCTATCATTTTGTGGGTGACGTCAACAGAACTATTTAGTACTTCATTTGTTTGTTTATGGTAGGCGTATGCAGACGAACTCTTCGATAATTTTTTTCTCAGCGTTCCACTAATTCTATGGAAACAAACAGCCTACTAATTGCAAACAATCTGTTTTTAATTTGAAACAAATTTAAAAAAGATTGGCAAGAAGCACAAATTCCTAAATCAAATGTACGCAACAAAATTGAAAAGCTTTTATAATTATAAGCTTTTTACTTATAGATTAATACAAATCAATATATTAATCATACAAATATATTGAAACAAATTTTTTAAAAAATTCTTCCAACCTTTATTTAAATAAAATGTTGAGATATACCGTTACATTTTGTTAATTTACTTAAGATGACTGTCATAAATAAATTCGTATTTAAATGTATGAGAGAAAGTATTTAATTCCAAGATTCGATTAAAAGGAGATATTTTAATTCTATCGAACTTGTTTCATCAAAAATATCGATAGTCTTGAATGAAAATATTGTATTTCTTGGGAGTTAAAGCTTATAGGGATTACAACAGACAGAGCTCAAATAGATACGAAGTTTTATTTACTGGTGCTAGGTAGCAGCAGAATTATTTTTTTCACATTAAACCTGTAATAGATATGTGAGATACAAGCTTTTATACCTTATAATTAAAAATATCATTTTCAACCAAATTTGTAGATACAAGGTTTTAATTCTAGGCCATCGATATGCACATTTAAGACTAAAAATAAACTTATGTCTTGGGCAACTGAGCCAACGAGCCTGGTCTTGGAGGTTCACTTGCCACACTCAATGCTCACTAGAGTTGGTCATTCTTCTAGTAGCCATGGATATGGTCAAGACCAGTTTTCAGAGAACTTAGCTCACCTGTTTGTGCTACCGTCAATTTAAAATCAATGATTTACGGACAAAAGATGAGGAGAAAAGTTAAAAATGAATTTACCAGCCTTCATCTGTAACGAGGATGGAAACCCAGCCCTGCTGGATCTTCAAAGGGTGAATTCTCTTGCAGAAGTAAATTACAGCAAGTCCACAAACACAATGCTATAATATTATATATGGTATATTAAATTACTTTAGACCAGTAGGTATATATATTTAGAGTCTGTGAACAGTAAACCTCACTCTCGCCATTATAAAAAAATGCAAAGTACATCATGTTAAGAATTATATCATGTTCTTAACATTACTAGTCTTAACATTTCTCTTTGGATTTCAGGTTTAAATATCTCCTACATTTTCTCCTTGGATTTGAAGTTAATATTTTACTTCGGTGATAAAGCTAGATATAAAACAAGTAGATGTTATTTTTAATAATATATTATATTTATACCGTTGTTCACATGGTTTAATACGTCAGTCTCGAAATAGATGCTAGAATTAAAAACAAACATATACATACATACGTCATGCGTCAAAGCTTCAAAGAATATCCCTGTCGCATTTAGTTAAAATTGGTGAATGCATTTGGCATTAATCATGGAACACATCGACTAAATTCCAAACCGTTGAGTTAAATCAGGACTTCCTCCCTCCACTCGGTCATAATTATTGTATGTTTTTATTTTTCAAATTCATTTTTGATTTGTTTAATGAGTTAGTGTAGAAAACGCGTATTAAGGTCAGTATTTTTGTATTTTTTGGTCAAAATAAATCAAATATTTTCTAGTAGAAACAGAGCTTAATTTTCTTCAAATGGTAACCTTAACAGTTCATTCAATAACTGTTGATAACATTCCGTGAAAAAAAACACTATATTTGTAGTGAAGAAATATTTAATTTATTTTTGCAAAAATTAAATAAAATTGATTTCTATAAAAACTGCAAAAATATTTCCCCTCGCATTCCTTACCAAATGCCAATATGTTCATGTCAAATATTAGAGAACTGTTGATATTACTATTTGTAGAAAATTAAACTAAACCTTCCTACTAAAGTATCATTATATTAATTATTAGCAATCCCGCACGGCGTTGCCCGTGCTGCCATCTACAGATTCAAAATGAAACGTTATCTCTGAAACGTGCTGTCTCTCTCTCTCTGTTTCTCCTTGTCGATTTCATACACTTTTTTTTTCCGAAGAGGAATCGGCACAGTTATCTCTGAAACGTAATTCTAAACCAGATTAACAATATTTTCTTCAAACATTTATTAAAAATAGCCTAACTAAAAAGCTGGTAAAAAAAATTAAAAATCTGGCTTCGAGGTGCATTCGGACACCCTTCCGTCCATCTATGTTAAGAAATTCAGATCTCTGCGTGCCGTAGATTTGGCTGGGCATCGCACACAAACAAACACTTTCTTTTATTATTATAGATTTTGTCCAATAATATATATATAGATATAAAAACTGTAAAGATACTGGCATTCTTTTAAATTTAATTCCATTCCTTCTCAAAATTATACAATACGATAAACTAATACACCTAAATTTGGTTATCATTACAAGCATCAACTGAGAAACTATTTATAGATGAGCCTAACTCTTGATATCAAATACATTTTCATCCAATTAAATTAGCGTACTTAATTAGATTTATTAAACCACAAAATCAATTCTCAACTGTATCATCTGTTGGAATTATTTATTAGCCTGTGTAATTTTACTGAGCCATCAAGTGTTATAAAATATTATGTAGATAATGATAAGAGTGAGGGTGTGTGAAAAGGGCACAAATCGTCTTATAAACTCA
>CABFWB010005464.1:0-44657 GCA_902151455.1 Timema bartmani | reverse complement strand
GGCTTACAGTTGCTATTTATAACCTGACATCGGAGTGATGGCTTACAGTAGCTATGTACAACCTGACAGAGGAGTGATGGCTTACAGTAGCTATTTACAACCCGACAGAGGAGTGATGGCTTACAGTAGCTATGTACATCCTGACATAGGAGTGATGCCTTACAGTTGCTATTTATAACCTGACATCGGAGTGATGGCTTACAGTTGCTATGTACAACCTGACAGAGGAGTGATGGCTTACAGTAGCTATTTACAGCCTGACAAAGGAGTGGTGGTTTACAGTAGCTATGTAGAACCTGACGTAGGAGTCATGGTTTACAGTAGCTATGTACAACCTGACATAGGAGTGAAGGTTTACAGTAGTTATGTACAACCTGTCAAAGGAGTGATGGCTTACATTAGCTATGTACAAACTGACATAGGAGTGATTGCTTACAGTAGCTATGTACAACCTGACAGAGGAGTGATGGCTTACAGTAGCTATGTACAACCTGAGAGAGGAGTGATGGTTTACATTAGCTATGTATAACTTGACATAGTAGTGATGGATTACAGTAGCTATGTACAACTTGACAGAGGAGTGATGGCTTACAGTAGCTATGTACAACCTGACATTGGAGTGATGGCTTACAGTAGCTAGCATAACCTGACAGTGGATTTATGGCTTACAGTAGCTATGTACAACCTGACATAGGAGTGATGGTTTACAGTAGCTATGTACAACTTGACAAAGGAGTGATGGTTTACATTAGCTATGTACAACCTGACATAGGAGTGATGGCTTACAGTAGCTATGTACAACCTGACAAAGGAGTGATGGTTTACAGTAGCTATGTATAAACTGACAGAGGAGTGATGGTTTACAGTAGCTATGTATAACGTGACATAGGAGTGATGGTTTACAGAAGCTATGTACAACCTGACAGTGGAGTGATGGCTTACAGTAGCTATGTACATCCTGACATAGGAGTGATGGCTTACAGTTGCTATTTATAACCTGACATCGGAGTGATGGCTTACAGTAGCTATGTACAACCTGACAGAGGAGTGATGGTTTACAATAGCTATGTTCAACCTGAAAAAGGAGTGATGGTTTACAGTAGCTAGCATAACCTGACAGTGGAGTGATGGCTTATAGTAGCTAGCATAACCTGACATTGGAGTGATGGTTTATTTTTCATCTTAAGAATGACCACTATTATCATTCGAGTGTGACACGTTCTATATAAAGGATATCGTGATGCACGCTGGGTAGGATACCTTTTTTGCTCTCACATAATTATTATGAAATCTAAAAAAAATACATTTTTATATTGAAAATCTTATAGCTAGTGGCTATCTTTAAAAATAAAAGTACTCCAAATATAATAAACAAATATTAGAGTTTTGGAACATCCTAATTTTCTTACAGGTAAAGTATGAATGATCGCTTCATGATATTTTACATTTACATTGTGAACTTTATTCGTACCAAGAAGCCAAAACACAATAAGAGTCATGATTTTATTTAAAATTTTGAAACATAATAAACTAGTTTTACTTATTTTACAGGTAAGCAAAACAAAAATAGCTGTTAATAAACTAGTTCTTTCAGCATACGGCTGCCCTCATTTTAATATTTCTTCGTTGTAAAATCCTAAGCTATCTTATCAATCACAAACCAATTATGTTGATAGTAAATACAAATAAATTAATAATTTTCTTACAAACCGAGAAGAATATTTTATAATAATAGTAATAAAATAATTTTCGGCTACTAACCTTCCTCATCACCAAATTTTTCAATTCCCACATTCCCATTTTAAAACTTAAGATCTATTTTATTATTATTATTATTATTATTATTATTATTATTATTATTATTATTATTATTATATGGTTTATTTACATGCTTATTAAACTTTAATTTTAAACTGTATCAAAAAGTAATGTTCTATATTAATTGTATCAATCCAAATCTCTACCATTTCCTGGGCCTCAGTTTTGAGATTCTATTAAAAAACATCTCATAGCTTTGATTGTTTGAAACGTATTTTCCAACAAAAGCCTTCACGAATAAAAGTTAAGCATTCCAGATGAAGGTCAAGTTTACTAGTGCAAACCTTACTCTACTAACGACAATGTCCATAAAAACAGAGTGTTTATTAAAATGAAATTTTTTTTGAGGAAATCGTCTAGCATTTACTTTATTGTAAGGTTACTAACTTTTGGGGAGATTACCAACAATCACTTTAGGGGCCTACATATTATGATATGATAGGAATTGAACTAGTTTCTTTTGGATGGATCCAAATACCTGAAACATGTCAGCAACCATTCGGCCAAAACAGATTTTTTAATATATTTTCTCTGCACTGCACATTTTAAGAGTGTTTTATTGTTTTGCAGCCTTTGTTATCCAATAGGAATATCTATCACTGACATTAAACTTAGGACGTTAAATAAGGAAGCTGAGCTGCACCTACATTGGCGGAGGGACAGAATGGGAAAATTAATTTTTTAAAATACCTTTCCTGCATCTGGGGTCATTCAAATTAAAAATTTATTTTGGTTCATATCTATCAAGCGCATTGGGTGTCTAACGCCTAATAACACAAGGCCACCCCTGTGGGTATGCAAGGTGGTTGATAGGATGTTAATTATTTAGTGACAATATTATTATTTATTACAAAAATGATCATTTAAATAACATCTTATTATACTTGTTCACTAAAAAGTAGAGAATAGAACGTAAAAATAACATATTTTGAACAGAGATAGTAAATATCTGGATTATAATGAAATACGTTTTCTATGCATATCAACATTTTTCATATTTTTATGTACAATTTTATAAATATTTAATTATTAATACATAAACTTTATGTGCTGTGATGAAATTGCTTTAAAGAGAAAGAACATATTTTTGGAATACCCCCCAAAAATATTTTATTTTGAACGTTAACCATCTGAGTGTATGGTCATATAGCCTAGAGTCTCAATAGTCTGGATAGAAGGTGACAAGGAAGACGGGTTTCGAATCCTGCTCTAGAGTAGTAAGAGTGTTTTTCTCAAAATACTGTCCACCCTATCCTCAACGCAAGTGTTACAACAATTCCTATAATTGTAACCTTCTTCTTACAATTGGAGTGTATATGTGATTTTCCCGGGCTAGTAGAGTTTCATCTTTCTGGGAGATTCCTATCCAACATTTATAAATATGACTATATTTTTTTGACGTATTCATACGTCAATTCTATGAACTGCAGCTCTCACTTTTAATATATACTCTCAATACATATAAAATAACAATAATAATGCCTATATTAAATGTTTTTGTATCATTTGAAAAAAAAAACATTTTTAGAATATTCTTAAACAATCTTCAACTGAAAATGTGACTGTAGTAAGACGTGATGCACAAGTAAAACAAAAATAGTATAGATCATATGAGTTTTCCATTAAAATCATTAAATGTGAACAATCATCCATAATTGACTGAGGGTTAAAATACTTGTCTCCACCGATCATTGAATATCGGAATATGATTCGACATAACCATATTCTAGAGTGTTAAACAGTAATGAGTACTTAGTCTTGCTATTGTGTCCTTTTATATTAGTAGGAATATAAATATAACAGGATTCTAGCTCTTGTTTACACTGCTGACACTGTACAGAGAGGTATTGCCCTAAGTTTCTTCTTATAGGTACTCTCTGGGATGAACAGCATAATAAGATAGATAAATCCTAACTAATATTTAGAAAAGGTAAATTAAGGAAGAACTATAATTATTAATATTAGCTTATTGATATAGTTTAAATTAAAGCTTTAAAATAGGGGTTATTTTTATAAATATATTAATAATACGTTTAACATTAACACTGTAACAACTGCACGTTCTGGATTCTTCCAAGGAGGACCTGGACTCGATATCTACCACATGCACGGAGGAGTAGATTTTACTTCAATACGGTAATGATTGATCATTTTCTTCAAATCCTCCTTCTTCATGCTGTTTCCTCAGACCATTCCTTTGTCTCTCATACAATTAATATTAATAATCCACTATTTTGAGTTTATATACTGAGCAACAAATTTCTTCAACAAATTATTCCCCTATTTATTAATAGATGTCTAGTCTGGGCGACTTCAAAACCTATTATTTGGGTGTCTTTTACGAACCTTTTTTTCAATTTCCCGGAAACCTTGCTAAGTGATGCTGACAACTTGACGAATTGGCTCCTTTTCCATGTGCAAAGGTCCATTTGCTCTGAAATGTTGACATTCATTTTTCTCTGATCGTGCACTTGCGTGTTTTTTTATAAATAATAACTAGCAACGTATGTGGAGAATAGATTTAAAAATGATTTGTATGGGACATTCTGACTTTGCAAAAAAATATAAACATATTTAAACATACCGTTTGGAAAAATATATTAATTATAAAGAACTGAAAGTTGCACTGAATTTTAATTAGTTAAAAAAATAAATGCTACGACATAATCACACAAATTTTCTTACACGGTGAGTCATAGCTTCAATAAAAATTTTCAATAATAGGTTTACACTAAAAAAACTATTAAATAATTTCCACTCATAAAAACCAAAACTTTATCTTATTAATAACAAGAATCACTCTTTATACATACATTTTAAACAAAGTTATTTAATTTTATTTAACAAATTTAAAAAAATAAATAATTTGTTAACAAACCTAAAAATATTTATTTGTTAAAATTAAAAACGTATTCTTATTAAAATGAAAACTATTTCTAAGTTTCTTTTTATGAATTACCACGTCAAGATTAATTTTCAAAATATTCAAATTTTCTATAGTATTCTGTATTCACATATTCCCGTTTTGAATTCAATCTTAAAGTTCAATTTTTAATAAATTCAAATTTTCTATAATTTGAGGTAAGTTTATTGAAGATAAATAAATAAACATCATTATTGATATGTAAATTGTTTCCAAATAACAAGTTTGAACCAAATCGCTAAGATCTTTTTTTATACATTAAAATTAAAAACTAAAAAAAGGCATCAGTAAGCCAGCCAAAAACAAACTTCACCCCAAAACTAGTATTATAGGTTTATTTGTAATGATTATATTAAACAGTTCCAAGATATGAATTTTGAGAAAAATTGTTTAAGTAAGTTTCAAAATAATCTGAATTTTCAAAAATCACTCCTAATTATAATATCATTTATCTATCTGTGTCCCGAAACAAAATGTACATGTTTATTTGTCATTTAGAATCCTCTCAAGCTACCCATTTGGAGCCAAATAATTTTTTAAACATATCAAGCTTTTAAAAAACCAGTCATTATTAAATTACCAATGAATGAGTGTTTACTCTAAAAACAAGTATTCACTGTTATTAATCATGTCAAACACTGCTAATATACCCATTAGCAACAATATCGTAAGGGGTATTTTCAAAAAATTTGGAATTCATAAAATTACTATTCACGAAACTACCATTAAATGAAGGTCTAGTGTAAAAAAAAATTTTTAGTATGAACCTATAATATCAAAATATCAAGTTTGAGATAAATGCATTAAACCATTTTTGATCCGTGGCCAGAGACAAACAGACATGAGGACAGACAGAATTGTAAATCCACTTTATTGGGTTCGTGTTTACATAAAACGTAAGAATATTTCATAATCTCAAGATCAATATTTTCACGATCACAATACTTTCTCTTGATATTAGAAAGTAAAAATGTCTAGATTTCTATGGAAAGTATAATAAAATTAAATATTTCCAATTTTTTTTTCTCCTTTCAGAAAACAAAACATCAATTTCCAAATTTGTTTTGCAAATTGGTACGTTAATACAATATATCATTGTCAATATTTTTTCTCCCAAACCTGCGCTGTAAGGTAGTCTTGTCCTTGTTTGCTGCGTAAATCTAATTTATAACGAGGCAAGCAAAAAATGGGATCTAAAATGAGTTGGATAGATTTGTAAAGATAAAAAAAAACTATCAAGCCAATGGAAACGCGCGACATTATGGAAACCAAATTGTATTTGTAAGGCAAGATACACACATTCCCTAAGAATCTTTGTACCAGTAAATAAAATGGTGGAGAAGGTATAGGGAGCTAGCTCACTCATAATGTGAATATAGTGACACACTATATTCTGTCATTATGTGTGGTCATTACAACTGTATTAACTTTCAGGCAGTGGTGCTGTTGCATTTTCACAACAGCCGTAATTTTATTTTATTTTTCAAACTAAAGGTTATTAGGTCGGATATCCTCTAATAATCCCTCAATTAGTATGCTGTCATCAAACATTCAAAAAAAAATATTATCTTAGATACTGGAGTTTTATATGGTGCCGTGCAGAAATGTTGTGAATACGCATCGGCGCCAGTCGTGATGTCATACGTCTCGCTTATTGCAGCTGTATGTTTACATTGCAAGTTCTATCAAGTGTCTGAAAGTTCTATCACGTTGCTTTGGTTTGCTGAAATTGTTATTCATGTGCGGTCGCTATTGTACGTAAGAATACGAATTGAAGGAAGAAACTCAAGGAAGAAAGGTATTTTGAAGCTATGTTTTTTTAACAGTTTAACTTTATCGTAATTTTCATCTTTTTAGTAAAGTTTAAAATAATAAAAAATAATAAAAATATCGTTCAAATATTTATTTAATAATATTTCTTCAGTAACAATATGTTATTTTGATTATTATTTGAACACTATGTGATGTTGCAAAAGTGCAATTGCTTCAGATCGCATTTTTTTTTTCTACGGCCCGTCTCCGATGGTCATTGTAGATAAGTTGATATCTCGGACGGGTAGTAAGACGTGGTTAAACTGAACTGCTGTTGGTGTATTTCCTTTGCTAAATCCACTGGATTTTCTCGCTCTAGTGTTGTCAACAATTTTCTTGCTCGCGCAATGACGTCACCTCAAACTCAGCTACATTGTTACCTCAATTCGTTATGTGGTTTTACTTCTAGAGGTTCGATCCATAAGGATTATTGAAATCTCGTTTCCGTTAGATATAAACTGGGATTTATATGAGTAAGAATAGGGGGCAGCGGGGAGTCCACAATTATTATCTAGGGCATTGGTATTCAACTGTGGGTACCACCGGGGATACGCGAGGTCATCTTATGATGTACGTAGAATTTTAAAAACACAAACATTAATGTGTGTATTTCTAATTTAAAACTTTTAATGTATTTTTATATGAATTAGTCGTGATGTCATACGTCTCGCTTATTGCAGCTGTATGTTTACATTGCAAGTTCTATCAAGTGTCTGAAAGTTCTATCACGTTGCTTTGGTTTGCTGAAATTGTTATTCATGTGCGGTCGCTATTGTACGTAAGAATACGAATTGAAGGAAGAAACTCAAGGAAGAAAGGTATTTTGAAGCTATGTTTTTTTAACAGTTTAACTTTATCGTAATTTTCATCTTTTTAGTAAAGTTTAAAATAATAAAAAATAATAAAAATATCGTTCAAATATTTATTTAATAATATTTCTTCAGTAACAATATGTTATTTTGATTATTATTTGAACACTATGTGATGTTGCAAAAGTGCAATTGCTTCAGATCGCATTTTTTTTTTCTACGGCCCGTCTCCGATGGTCATTGTAGATAAGTTGATATCTCGGACGGGTAGTAAGACGTGGTTAAACTGAACTGCTGTTGGTGTATTTCCTTTGCTAAATCCACTGGATTTTCTCGCTCTAGTGTTGTCAACAATTTTCTTGCTCGCGCAATGACGTCACCTCAAACTCAGCTACATTGTTACCTCAATTCGTTATGTGGTTTTACTTCTAGAGGTTCGATCCATAAGGATTATTGAAATCTCGTTTCCGTTAGATATAAACTGGGATTTATATGAGTAAGAATAGGGGGCAGCGGGGAGTCCACAATTATTATCTAGGGCATTGGTATTCAACTGTGGGTACCACCGGGGATACGCGAGGTCATCTTATGATGTACGTAGAATTTTAAAAACACAAACATTAATGTGTGTATTTCTAATTTAAAACTTTTAATGTATTTTTATATGAATNTGTATTTCTAATTTAAAACTTTTAATGTATTTTTATATGAATCATTTTATTTATTTTAGATGTGTATCATAGAATACCTATAATTTCTACTTTACCCCGATAAGTGTGAAGGTGCAAATTTGTAGAGAATTCAAATCTGGGAGTACGAGAACAAAAAAGGTTGAATAATACCGATCCTAGGATGCCTATAAAATTACAATGCCGTTAGGTCCTAAACTATAGTTTTACTGGAACGTATATGTTTTGAATGGTTGCTAGTTCACGTGAATTCTCATCATACATTGTTTTATACATAGTTTACAACACAGCCTAATACCAGAACAAATCCACACTACCTTGTCCCCAGGTAAACAATTGTTTTACCATAGGGTTTTATTTATTCGGGAATTGAGCCTGAGACCCTTAAATGATGGATATTACAGTGATAGTCAAGTCAATTTAGTTAAAAAATTACATTTTTAGATCACACTCTATTAAAATTTTTTCCTCCCAAAAATCCGATATGAATTTTTAATTTTCATGTTAAACAATCCCCAAATATAAATTTTTAACAAGCTCGTTAGAGCCATTTTCGAAATAATTTGAATGTTCATGAATCACTCATTATAAATTATCTATAAACAAACTTCTACCTGAAAATCAAGTATAATTATTGTGTTATTTGGGATCACAAACACTCCCTCCATATCAATTTTAATTAAAATTATTAGAGATATTTTCAAAAAAATTTGAATACTAGTAAACCACTCATCAATAAACTAACTTTAACGAAATGCCATTGTCAAAATAAAAAATATCCAGACTTATAACAATCATATAATATCTAAATATAAAGTTTTGAACAAATACACCGTCCCAGATCTGTGGCCAGGAGAGAAATGCATATATGAGGACAGAATTGTTAAAATACATTAAACCGTATCAGATATGTGGCATGGACAGAAATATAAGCAGATAATATAGGAACAGAGTTGTCAAAATATATTTTTTTGTGTTTTGGGGCAGATAAAATGTAAATATTCGAGGTCAGTTATGTTAGTGATTACAATACTTTTTCTATTTGTCTTTAAATCGGAAATTAATAATTAAATTAGAATATTTATGATAATATACGTTATAACAATTTATTAAGTCAAAGCTTTCGGCTAAAATAGTTTTTTTGTCTAATTATTGAATCTAAAGAGATAAATTTGGGCAAAATGGGGGAAATTAGTGAAACATCTAGGAAATGGTTATTGAGTCCCACGCAACACAAAAAGGTGATCGCCATCTGGGAGGCGTAGCTATCCAATATGGCGGCCATTCAAAATGGCAACAAGAATGCAATTTTCAAAAATTAATTTCTTGAGAACCAATCCTTCAATTTTATTGCACTTTTTGTATTCATGATTTTTCACGTACCACTTTTTGTTTTCTCAAATTAATAGGGAGACATACTTTTATGCAATTTTCTTTATGTTAGACCTGTAGCTCCAAGGCTGCTTAAAATTTGAAATTGGTTGCCCTATAATGAAATATGCCTTGCTTTGTAAGCTTTACAACGGAACCATAAAAATCCCACTTAAGATTAATCATAATTGGACAGCCCCCTAAGGCCTCTGAGATTGCGAACATACCAGTACTATAATACCCTAGCCTTACCTAATTTAAAGCCAATTTTTGTGGAAATATATTTTTGAATAAATATATTAAATTGACAGAATATAAGATAGGCCTATAGGTTATAAAGGTTAGTAAAACATGTGATAGTCATCTATAAATAACTGCTTATGTGGTGACCATTAAAACTAGCAGGCCTAGGAAAAATGTCAAGGCTGAACCCAATTATTATGATATATTTTTAGTTAGGTATATTTTATTTATGAAATTGAACGTTTGGATGAAGCTAGTGAAAATATAAAATACATAAATCTTTTATACATACAATTTGGAGCTTAAGTTTGTATTCGTTGACTAAAGAGAACAAAATTGTTCGTGATACTATTATGTCAATCCAAAATACAGAGCATCAGCATTGCGAAATATTCATGATATTTTGTCTTTTTCCAAACAGAAATATTATCATCCTGATCTTCAGTCTTCTCTAATATCAAATGATGATAAAAATCTATTCTCATTGATTGAATTGATTATTAAGGAATGGACAAATCCTTTCAACCACAATCCATCAGATATAGTAAATTGATCAACAGGAGTAGTAGTACCTGAAGATATGGATGCTTAGTAAAAGAAAAAGACAAAGGTTAAAAATCTCACATAAACTTCCAAAATCTTGATTTGTTAAGGGATAACATTTCCATGATCCTATCAAGAAAATAAATTTGAGAATAGTTCCAAAAACGACATTAAAAAGTACAGCTTCTAAAGAGGAGGTGGTACTTTGGTGTGACTGATATATATTTGACACAATTATTATCATTTCGGAAACCAAATCACTTTATATGAGTAATATATTTTTCATTAATTGTGACAACTTCACTGGAAGCTGTCAAACCCAGATGGTACAGTGAGAATAACAAATAAATAAAGAAACTCTAGCACTGTAGCACACCATTTGAAAAACTTAACCACTTTGGTGGAACCAAATGAAGTTAAATATGTTTCCATTATTGATACGATGGGCCTACTTCAAAAGGTACAGGAAGAACACAAGAGGTTTGATGAATTGTCCCATTCTGTCCTTCTTCTAGCTCTGAACTATGGCAGAAATAATGAAGTAATAGAAATAGTATTTTATATAGAGAATATTCTATTAAATAAACTTAGCACCTACAGAGAAGATCACAAGAAGGGATGAATTTCAGAAATATAAATGTGGTTACAGGATCATTAACTGAAGGAGGCTCCTGAGGAAAAGTGAATGTTGGAAGGAGGACGAGAAAATAAAACTCATCAGTAATCAAGAAATATTTGTTACACTTAAAGACAAATGTCTCAAGACCACAGCTGAGGGCTCGCAACCTAGTGAAGACATTGCTTCCTCACAGAAAAAAGCAGACACTCGCATTATAATACATGTAAAGAACGCAAGTTCTTGCTATTCACCAGTTTTTTGTGTTTAAAACTATACAAATGTATTAATTTTGGCTATTGGTCTCATAAAATTTATCAATGTCAATATGTACATTTTCAAATGAGTAAAGAGAAGCATTACGATTGTTGATGTTGCTAAGATTTCCACTACCTTGAGTCCTGCCATTTCTTCAGCTATTAGAGATTTCCATATTTGGTCTGGATGTAACACTGTCTATGCATTTTCTCAACAAGGAAAGATAATAGGTTTTACTAGACTCCTAGAAAACAATGAGTATGTTGCTGCTATCAAGAAGTTACGTTGTGGCTGGGTTCTCATAGATGAGATATTTGACACTATTGTATATTTTACCTGTGACATGTATTTCAAACGAACGAGGATTGAAAAAGTGAATGAGATGCTGTACCAGCTTTTTTGCGTCAACAAAGGTATAATCAATAGTTGTCTTCTACCCCATGTAAGGTTACTTTGTATAAACACACAGCCCATGCCAGCTATCAGGCTGGAGTTTGGAGACAGCCTTGAAAACTTTCCAACTATACTAGATCCCTTTGGACATGGCTGCATTAAAAACGACAGGGAAAGAGATACATCATTAGATGACCGAGACTACTGCACCTGACATTGTATTAAGGCTTTTAAGCTGTGATTTCTCAAAAAATAAATTTGTATTTCTTACTTGTTCTTGCAAAGTAAATATGCTTTACAAATTGTCAGTACAAATATTTTCAAGAAGTCAATAACGTGACTTTAAGTATGATAATGTTTAAGGAATTCCTGGATGGCATTATATATATTTATAATTTCCTAATGTGCTGCGGGCCTCAAAATATGCTGCTGAGGGCCGCAGGCAGCTAATGGACTACCAGTTGGATAGCCCTGACCTAGAACATACTTTATCCCAAGGAAAACCAAAGGAAATTGATGCGTGAAAAAAAAAGCATCTAGATCATCCATTTCCAATTCCAGTATAAATAAATCTTTCGTTTCATCCAATTTTATTCTATATCATTTATAACTGTAAGACCCATCAATTCCACTATCATGCATTGCGTGCGATACGTTTAATTTTTGTTAACACACTACATTGAAAACTAAGTAAAAATATGGGTTATAATATATACACTTTAGTGGGTTTAACCCTCAACACACACAAATGTAAACCTTTGTGATTTTTATTGGGCTCAAAAGGGGAGTGTGGCATAGTCAGTTACACACTAGAATACCCCTCTGATACCTTCATACAAACATTTCTTGATACGTTATAATGGGATGAAGAGCATAGTTCAAAGTTATACCGCTGGCAGCTCCTCTTATCTCTACGAGAATACAAGAGTTGTTTGTTTATTCCACCTCAGGATTAGAGCTACCTTGAAAATGTATTAGCCCTAGCTATTCTAAGAGGGGAGGTGTGATGTTTTTGAGACCCCACCTTCAAAATTTAAAGTAGTAATGTATTAATTTTGAATATAAATCAACTTAATTTCCAGGTAGTTTTGTGATTGACATTTATTTACTCATCCAAGCTATTTTTGTGTTGTATTTATGTTTTGTTTGTCAAAAATTAAGTCTATATTTAGGTAGGACTAATCAATACCCTAATTAAAATATTAGTAAATTATTTCATATGATTGGTGGGAACCCTATTTGTGGTTAATAGTGGCAGCACTGAATTTTACTAACCAATAAACTTAAGTGCTTAAACTACCTATAAAACAAGAAAGGAAAACTGTAATTTTCATTGTGTAGCTATAAACAAAATAGTGAGGCACAGTCTAAATAATTACTAGTTCACATTATTATATTATTTTCGAAAAAAACCTGTTTTTTATTATTTTTATATCTTAATTACTAATCATAAATATTATTCAAAGTTAGAAGCCAATCATCATTATAATGCTAAATACTTAGATAAATATCTTAACAAAGATGGGCTCAAGAAATAAAACCTGGGACGAAACGTATAGTAAGAGGATTGCTAGGGTTAAAACGAAACACATCGCGTGTCTAATTACACCAGAAAATTAACAACGAGATGCCGGTGCCCATGTGACTGGAAAACACATTCAGGAGAGTAAAATTTAGATTCACACATACATCTCAATTTTATTTTAGTGGTCGGAAAGCTTTTATATACACCCACCAGAATACATTCTCATTAAACTCGTGGACTTAAGACCGAAGGTGTAACTGGGTCCACCAAGTGTTAGTTGTATTAAATATTATTTGAATGAGTTTAGGCACTGGGTCTTACTACCGAGCTGGATTATTCGCATATTTACATAAATGAGCTTAGTAGAACTTAGTGGAAACTCATATACTTTCTGCCTAATGAAAGTGTATAGCCATTTTGACAAATATACTTTTAGCTCCCTCGTCTGAAACTCTAGCCTCAAAACTTATCGTCACCAGAAAACTAGACTAGACGATATAGGTGCCTTAGCTATCAGGTACATAAATGCAGGTTTCTCTCTTATTAGTCCCATGTAATATTTACTCAAGCAGGCCCTACAATTTATATTCTATAGAACTGTGAATAGTTCCTGTATTCTCGCTTGACAGAGTCGTATTTATAGTCTGGTCTCGGGAGTTATCCAATCTACCAGTACCAGAAATAACATGGAGTTTGCATTCAATTATGGATTGGTCATCTACGATTTTCTATTATGTATTATCCCTGATTGTCAAAATAATAGGTTCATGGGTATATATACATGTATCGTATTGTATCTGCTCTTAGAATAAATTAAATTGGGTGTTTAACAACTTTCGTTTTTTCCAAAATTGCTGCAAGCTCTTCTTCCTGGCATTCAATATGACTCCAAGTGAAAAAAATTCATATATATTTGTGTTCCTTACCACCGATTAACGCTAATATAATTGGTCTTTTCCCCTATATCTAAAAATGAACTAAAAAAATTAATAAGTAGATAATCTCTAAATTGACCAAACTACAATATCTTGATTTATTATGGTACGTGCAAATAGTGTAAATACACTGTAAAATGTAGGGGATTTGAAAAGATATTGCATGAAAAGACAAACAGGATTGACCTTGATAACTACCAGCTAACTAATTTATCCACATCTTAATACTTCCTTCTCCCTCCCCTATTATTGTTGACACATGTGAGAAATATATTAAATATACATTTTGAGATATATTGCTTTATATCATTTGTAATAATAAATTAGCTTAAAGCTAGAGAATACTACAATATATGTAAATACATCTATTTGATAAATAATTCAGAATAGCACCTAACTATGGTAATGGCTAATTTGAAACGTTAAAACCACTGAAAATATCATGATATTTTCTTTTTTGACCCTATCGAAACGTAATTATCTGTACTAGTTTCAGAAAGGCTGGGTATATTATTATAGACACATACTTTGATCTTATCAATAAAATTGAACAATTTCACCTTATATTAATTTTGTTAAGCTACCAGGCTTAAATGTAAAGTTTGTAATCCTACTGCATAAGGTCACTCCTTTTACGGTGAAAGCTTACTTATCTTGATGGTATATACTTTGACACTATGACACTATCGTAATAAGCTACGCCATAATGTAAACAAGGAAGGTTGGGCTTCCCCCTTTTTGGGGAAATAAGTGTACATGTTATTTAATACAGTTCACCTTCATTTAGGCGCCAAACATATCTCCATATATGGAAATTATAATTAACTTAATAGATATTATTGCCTTCCGGAGATCCTCGTTGCGTCTCACCACTCCAGTGGTTATCACCTTAAAGGAGATCCATGGGTTAAATTGTACCATACTTTGAACTTAATTAATAAGTAATAATACATAGTGAGTGATACGGGAAAAGTAGTACTGAGATTTATAAAAATATATGACTGGTTGGCAAAAAACTTGGGAAAAGATATTCCAATTCAAAAATGAATAGGGTTATTGTATCCACTTAAAAAAAAGTTAGTAGCTTTTTTAAAATAGCAGTGCCAATACCTAGAACTTGAGCTTTCATATCAAGATGGAGTATAATCTCCTTGCAAATTCGGTCGCCATCCAAAATAGCCAAAAAGGGTGTACTAAATAAACCTTTCATGTCCGGTTCATTCATCTCAGTTTCATCTATAGAAAATATTATCATTTCGATGAGCATTACACTATATGGACTCAATAGAGAAAATAATGCAATATGAGAGCTCCAAACAAGTCATAAAAAGGAAATATAACTCTTTTTTTTAATCTGCATCAAAAATGGTTTGAAGCAACTAAAAAATATTTTTAAGTAAATTTTATCATTGGAAAGCATTTGAATACCAGTAATTCTTGACACACGTCATGATCCTATTGTTTTGCTGAATATAGTTTTCCTATAAGTCAACAAGAGTTAAATGATTAGTCGCAATTTGACCACCAGTTGATGCTTGAATTTCTCCATCTTCCTTTTTTAGTCTGTATGATATTTCAGTGACAGCTCAGAGAAAGAGAATATTGTTAATCAATGTGGCCCCATTAAGTATTAAAGATAAAATGATAGTGAGTGAAATGTGAGTCTAGAAGTCACAGTGTATGTAATTTCTATGTTAAAATAATTATTCCTTCAGCAAGAAATTATTACTGTGTGTTTTGGACTAGTGGCCTTAAGGATGTAAATTATTAACTCAGTAATCTGAATTAAACTCTCAATTGAACAATTATTATTTATTTCACTAACATCATTCACCATAGGTTTATTGTTTTTTAAAACACTGATCTATCATAATTATGAAGACTATTTTATCAAAAATATAAGGTCACATGGTGTCTTGGTTATAGCTTCGGACTTTGCACTAAGCAAACAGAGTTTATTACCAGATGAATTATATATTATTACTACTCCTTTAACTCATTTGTTTACTCTTAGAATAGCGAACAAAACTGTAAGCAACTAATATGCTAACGTTTTATTATCACTCTGAGCTTTGACTCCAAATATCTGAGTTCAACTCTTGGTAGTGCTTTCATTAATTTTTCTATACCCTTTTCACGCTGCGTGATTTTAGTGCTCTTACCATGATAATTAAAACGCATTATTTATAAGTCAATGTATATGGTCCCATGGTGTAATGGTTATCACTCTGGACTTTGAATCCAGCAATCCGAGTTCAAATCTCGGTGGGACCTTGAGTCTTTTTTATGTTTTGAATAAAATATAAATGATTTAAAAATACATCGTGTGTTCCCCTGGCGTAGTGTCTAGTGCTCTGAATTTAAATCAAGTGATCTTTGTAATTTACTTTATCTTACCAATTTCAAGATAACTTTTATTAATGGGGTTTTTACTTTTTCACAAACCCTCATAAAAAATAATATTGTAGATTTTAATATATGTTGAGGTTTAATGACCCCCGGATCCCGCAAAAGTTGTTTTGGCAATGCAATCTCTCTGTATCACGGTCTAGAATCAAAACTATTTTATCGAATGGGCTATACTTTGTATCTAGGGTGTTTACATGGCTTCACAGAGGTGTTTTTTGAAATTTGATTTATTACCCTTAAATTTAACTGAAGTTTACCTTATAGTGAAATGAAGCAAGAAGAAATTTCTCAAATTCAGCTGAATTGATTTTAATTAAAACTCACATTTATGCTATATTTAGCATTAACAAAAAAATGGTGCATCACATTTTCCCGGGAAAATGGCTTTTGATTGTAATTTGCATGAGCGATATATGCAAATTTGATTACATCTCCACAATTTATAAAGATATCAAAAACTTATTTCTGGAAAGTTGTATGAATATTTAAAATAATATTTTGTATTAATACAGTAATTTCATTCTTATCTTAAAACTGAGATAAGAGGGTCATTGAAAAGTTAATCCTTTTCTTCAACCAGTGATACAATTTTATACATCAAATATGAAATGAATTTAAAAGGAAAATATTTTCCGATCCATAAGCATTCTTTTTTCAAATGGAGGTCTGGGAAATAGGGAATTTATGGCTATTCTTTTTGGTGAATCATTTTAGTTTCTCCTCAATGTATTTCTCCAAAAGCGTATAATATTTAACTAATTCTCTTTCGTGGCATTCTATGCTCTAGTATTAATTATATTTCTGCTTAAATGTATATTATTCAGTTTCACATATCTTAACGAATTTTAAGGAAATGTCTCTATTTCTATTAGGTAAAGATGTGATAAAGTCCGTGCGGTGATCGTACCATTTGTATTTAGATTTTCTTGTTTTTTTTCTTTGTCACGTCTCACAACACGTTCGTGTTATAGGCATTTTAATTTTTAAAATCATATAGTCATATTGACATTTGACATAAACTGTATCGGCCTTCGGTGTAATAGACATCACTCAGATCTTTGAATCCAGCGGATCGAGCTTAACTCTTAGTTGGATTTTTGCTAACTCTTTATTTTACAAAGTTCACGCTTTATTCGTTTGTATGTGTTTGGATGTATGGAAAATAGGGAAAGCTTATCATAAATCGTATGGTCTCATATTGTAATGGTTAACTTTCTGGAATCTGGGTTGGCTCTCGGTAGGCCTTACAATTACCCATGAATCTGATAGTATTATAATTATGGTTCACTTGAATGTTCACACAAGATTTGAAGCAAGAAATTTTTTCGTATCAAGAAATAATTACTAAAGTCAACTTGTATAGATTTGTAAAGCAGGCAAATTTTCCAAAAGGCATATGTGTAGAGCTTCGCACCCCACGGATGGTAAACACGGACCATTGGTGCAATTGAAAGAAAACAATTAGTAGCATTTAAAATGTGGTGTTACAGAATAATGGTGAAAATGTCATGGATGGATATGTTTTCAAATACAGACTTGCTAATACAAGCAAACGAAGAAAGGAATTTATGGGAATGTATACAGTTAATAAGGGTTAACTTGATAGGCCATATAGTGAGATATAAAAGTTTGACGAAGAGATGAAGTAGATGTGGAACAGAGAAATTCATGATGGAGATAAAACTATAGTACATGAATCAGATAGCGAACGATTTTGTCAAAAGAAAGGTAGAAAGAAATTTGGCCCAGTATAAACGAAAGTGGAGAGCTGCAGCAAACCAATCGCAAGATGGATGACCTAATGATGATGATGATGATGATGATAGTGGTGATGATGATGATATGCATTACCGGCGGAACCAAAGTAGGGCTTTGAACCAATCCTACAAGCAACCTTTTCGGTCATTTCTAAGAAGTTCATTCCTTTGTCCTGTGCCGTTAAACTAGTTAATACCCGGCGAGGTGAGAGCGTGGGATCTGGGCATGAATTGTGATATAAAGATTTGATCAAAATCACTCTGGAAATAATACAAATATACCTGTTTTAATTTTTGCTGACACATTTATTATTAATTTATTTTCTCACTTTCTATTCTAGTTTATTGTTCCTACAATAAAATCTGAAATAATAATTATTATAGTCAAATCATTTGGTCACATGGTGTAATAGTTATTATTTTGGACTTTGACGTAAGTGATCTGAGTTAGACTATCAGAATGCCTTACTCAAGTAATTATTTTACTATTTCCACTCTATTTAAATTCATAAAGTGAAATTTACCTATGTATGATTCATCATTTACTATGAGGCTGCATGTCAAATAACTATCGCTTTGAAATTCCATTCACTGAGTTTTATGCTCAATGATTATATTTTATACAAATCATTATTTATTATTATTAGTATGCATGCATGATACGTTTGAGGATCCCTACGCCTGTGAAAATAAGTTTTTAAAGTAAATTATATATATATATATATATATCATTTAAAGGTGAATAGATCTTTTTAAATATAATTTATTAGATATAAAAACAACTAAAATCATTTAAGCAATAAATAAACCAAAGTATAGGACGATAAATTTTAACATCACTGTTTAACTTACTTACAGTTACACTTTTTTAAATTCTTCTCAAATTATTTTTTAATAAAATCACATTTGAAAACGATGCTCAACTATGGAAGTGCACCTTTAATAAGACCGCTTACCAAAGCACAAAGACTCGTTACAGAGTTTCACTGGTCCCGCAAAGATAAATAAGTGGCTTGTTATTTTAAAATATGGCTCACAATAAAATAAAGGTCTAAAGTATCAGCACTTCACTTTAAGTAAAAACCTTTAAATGTTCTAAATAAAAAATACATATGTTGAACTAGCTAAATAACAATTATACTTAGCCTGCATGGACCGTCGCAGTTTTGATGTCAAAATATATATTTAGAAATATTTTCCTGAATACTTTTTTACAAATTAATATTTGGCATATCGCCCAAGAATAAAATAACCGGGCAAGCAAACGCTACAATCATTCCTGTTAGGATGAATAGTCGGGTCGGAGAACACTGAATCTATGAGAATATTGGGGGTGGGGGGGATTGTAGAATAACAGGAATGATTGCAGTGTTTGCTTGCCCGGTTATTTTATTCTGGGGCGATAGTTAGGTACCAAAGAATCTGGATTTTTTATTGGAGTGGGTAGTTTATGTGGAGCGTATAAGGGGGTATTGGCCATGTCATATGCTCTTTTAAAGGTGATGGGTGTCCAGGAGAACGGTCGTAGGTGGCTTTTCATCTAGATAGAGGCTGAAGGCAGGTAGCAGTTGCCGAGAGAGGCACACAAGCTTTAAGGTGCAAGTGATATTATTAATAAACTTAATTTTTTTTACAAAAATTGTAGATACACACATACATGTTTTAACATGGTGTCAATATTATCGCTGATAATAATTAGGTCATTCTTTGATTAATTATCTTATTCATATTTGGAGAAAGAGGAGATGTTTGGTGTGTTATAAGTTTCTGGAGAAGAATAGATGAATGGCGTCTATGGGTGCAGATGAGAACTCTTTCTTGCGCGATGGCTCGGCCAGAAAGATAGGGACCGGTGCAGTTGGCGTAGCCTGTCAATTCATTGAGATATGACAAGACGTGGTGGTGGGTGATATGATGTATTTGATGATTCGTATGAAGCTTCAGGACGTTCATTCCATAAGAATGACAGCCATGTGGGTGTTGCAAAAGAACATTATAAGATAATTGAGTGGTTTTGAAACTTCAGAACTGTCTTTCTATAATAAATACAAGAGCTTATGGTTGAATCTGACTATACAAGATAATTTAATGTCTGGAATTTGGAAGGCAATTATTTAGGAAAATTACTCTCAGTACATCCAACCAAGATTCCTAATTTAGCCTCCCCAACATCGGAAAAATATTTATATATGATATTGACCTATTATACCTTGCAACAATTGGTGTTGGTGTTATTCTTTGCTACCTTTTAGAAACAAACGCTAATTTTATATATATTAATTTATCAATATCTCCAAAGCTTAATAACTATTTTGTTTTCCCCTTCTAGTATAATGGCTTGTTATTTTATGGTTACTAAGTTTTGAAATTAAATTCTTTTGATTTCAATGAAGGGTGCTTAGATACATTAATTTATATTAGTAATACTCATCAAACTATTCATCTAGATTATAAACATATCAATGATACTCTAATGGAATAAGGATTTAAATAAAATAATTATTGGAAATATACCCTCTAACTTGAATGGAAGAAGATTTAGAAACCATTAGGAAAAACTACCTCAGTATATCCAGTCAAGTTCTAAACTTAGAACCATCCATCACAGGCAAATAAGACAATGTGGGTGTAATCAGTTTAAATCCTACCATTCTCAAACCAGAACTCAAATTCTCTTTCCACGTCAAGTGTTGATCTACTTTATGTTTTGAGCAACTGAGGAGTTAAAACATTCTGAACATGTTCACACTGAACACACCCCTGAGTGTTATTTGAGCTATTCTATTAGCTGATACCGTAGCTGAACTCTCTGTACAGCTTCAAACACAAAATTAGGTTGAATATGACCTAACTAGTAGTTTTATGAACCAAAACCTCACTCCCTCCATATTTTAAGTCAATATATTTTGAAGACAAACCCCCCCTTTAAAGAGGCGTCTAAGAAAAGATAATTTACCTTAAAACTTTATTGTGTACACACTGTTGTTTCAGGTAATTTGGTATTGTTGAGTTAATAAAGTATTCGCCATATTCCACACTAAGACAATGTTCCGTTATTTACACTCATCTTTGTATTATTTATAAATGTCAGATTCATAAACTTGGTGTGAACTCAATTGCGGCTCTAAACAAGACACAATATGGGACCTACCTAGACAATCATGAAATGGGCCTGTTTCGTATACAAAACTGGCCCATTGCATTCTGGCTTAGGCAGGTGTCGTCTTGTATTTGGCTTAGAGCCACACTAAAGGCACACTAAGTTTGACTATTAATCTAACTAAGGGCTGGTCTTATGACTACAGGCTAAATATTGCTATCGAAAGGTTAAAGTTAGCTACCAGTTAGAGGTTATCAGCCACTTTAATATTTTACGTGTTTTATGAACTGAGTTTATCTGCTGGATAGCTATCTGTAGGATAAATATATTTTTACGTATAAAAAGCAATGTTGGTACTGTTTTTACTGGTGTGTACATGCGTATAAGCCCAGACGCTTCTGCTACAACCTAGCGAGTGGTGAGAACGTTCAACATTTGTTAAATAATGGCGGCTAAACGAGTGTGAGTAAACAGATGGTGTCACGTGGGCGCGGAAGCTAAGTTGTCTTGCAAGTACTATTTTGGTGTCTGCCAAAATGTGGCCAGTAATTTGGTACAACGTTTACAAAATTTAATTTATTGTACTCATATTTTGATAATTTGTTCTTATATAAATATAACTCTACAAATAGATTATCAGTGTATATAAAAGTGTGAATTAAATGTTCTGACTTTATATAGTTAGAGCCCAGCCCTGTGCTTACTAAATACGTGAACCAAGATTTTAACCTAAAAACAGATTCTGATAAACGAAACCTAATGAAAAACAACGCGTCACTATGGCAACGACCATTTTAACTTTCAGATAAAAGTTATCAGGTACTTGAAGCTCCTGTTAAAAATGTGATGGATATATACATTTTTTCTGGCAGATAAATGCTATCTTGCAGTCATAAGACGTACTTTTAACTTATCCACCAGATCGAAATATTTATCTACCAGATTAATATTTATCCAGGAGTCATAAGACCGGCCCTAAATCACTTATTACTTATTGGTCGATAGAAATTGATTTTTTAATATGTACTGTACGTAAATAATTTACATTTTATTAAGATATTTTAAAGTTTGGTAAATGGTGATTAATATTTAAATAAATATACACACGTTATTAGTCGTCGCTGATCAACTCGTTATTAATTTTTTCCAATTTCTCTTTGGAATGTATTAATCTCTTGATTTCAATTTGATTTCTCCTATAACTTCTCCTTGAATTTGAAGTAAATATTTTACTTTCTAGCTACCTTGCAGGAAGAGAAAGTATTGTGATCGTAAAAAAATTGGACTCAGGATTTTGATGAATTTCGACGTTTCATGACCCCACCGAATCCGAAAAAGTGTTTTTCAGATTTCCGTCTGTTTGTACCTCCAACTAGAGCCTAAACTATTTTACCAATCGGGCTAAAACTTGGTATCTATTGTTTCCATAGGGTTGCCCCAAGAGGTTTTTGGAATCGGATAGCCAATCCAAAATTTAAGGGTAGTTTATTGAAGAGTGAAAAGAGAAAAACCCATTTTATCAAATTCGTCTCTGACTATTTTGATTAAATTTCATTTCTAGGCGTTGATAAATATTACCAATAAAATGACTTCCAGAGTTCTAGTCTGATACTTAAATTCTAATTTTGTATCATATCTCCATAACTCTTTGAAATATGAATTTATCTATTATTGCAAATGTCTAGTTCTATTTATAATAAAATTAATTTATTTGAAACATATTTTTATGAAACCAATACATTTCAAGCTATAAGGAAATATATTTTTTTAACATTTTTAACACTAAAGGTAAAGTATTGCGACCGTAAAAATAAATCTAACTCGAGATGTTGATGGATGTCGACGTTTCATGAGCCCCCGAACACTAAAAAATTGTTTTTGCAATGCGGTCTGTCTATGTGTTTGTTTAACCCTAAAATTAAGAGTGCTTTAGCAAAGAGCGAAAATAGAAAAATTCAATTTTCTCAAAATCGGCTATAACGATTTCGATTAAAACTCGTATCTAGGCGTTGATTAAATCTATAAATAAAATGTGCTATTTTCATTTTCCCATGAAAATATCTTTAAGGTTAATTTATAGAAGCGGAAATTTCCTTATCTTCGCAACTATTTGTGATACTAAATAACTTATCATTGCAAAATTGTAGTACTATTAAAATTATTTTAAAAAAAATTTACTTATGAAACCAATAGTTTCTGAGATATGGGCAAATATCTTATATATAATTTGATAAGTCTGTTTCCGGTGGTAAAATTTACGATAAAATGACTGAGCTGATTTTTACAAACGCCCACTCTTTTTAATGGTTAGGAGTCCAGGATGTCAGGAAAAATAGTAGTTATCCATGAAACCCCGATTTTAACAGAGATTTTTTAGTTTTTCATTCTTTGTCTGATCACTATGGCAACTGTTATTTGCTGCATGGCTGTAAATCTCTAAATAAAATATATCTCTTTGGCTAAAAAAATAATAATAACTCAATCTTTATTTGCTAGTCCGAACAAATCTCAATTTTCTCTTTGGATGCTGTTCATAACACATCTAAATTGAAATTCCTAAACTGAAGAAACATTTATTTTTTATTGTAATGTTGTAAATAGTTCATTCACTTTTAAACCAATAATATTGAGCACCATTCAAAAATTAAGAGGTTAAGTTTTTAAGTTCGTAAAAATATTGTGTACGTTTTGTTTCGCGCATGATAAATGATGTTTAAATATGTTTTGGTATGTACTATATGCTCAAAAATTATAAAATGATCTGGAATAATGTTTAGAAATAGTCATTTTAAATATCTACGTATGAGTTTTGGTATTAATTATTTTCTAAAATCAGTTTGATGTTATTGTTTTTCAAGTAATAGGTTTTAATATCGATTTTATTTAAATACTGGGTTTGATGTTCATTTTAGCAAATATTTACACAATACAAATACATAAGTTAAGCTATGTTTTAATTTTACCACTTAATTTAGAGGATATGATATTTAAAAGTAATGTTTTGTGTACTCCATACATCTTTTCAAATTCTTACTAATACAGTAAGTTCATTTATGTTTCCATGCTGATACTTAATTTTGGGGGAATGGTATTTCAAAGTACCAAATGTTTTGTATAGGATACCATATCTATATTTTCACATTCCCTCTGACAATCTTCCACTCTCTCACACACTATCTCACATCTCTCTCACACTCAGTCTCTCACACTCTTTCTCTCACACGCTCTCTCAAGCACCCTATCCATCAAACACACACAAACACACTCTATTAAACGCACTCTCTCATACAATCTTCTCTCATTCTCTCTCACATACTCTCTTCCCTCACATACACACTATATCACACAATTTATCTCACATTATCTTTATTATAATCTATCTCTTATGTTAATCTTTCAAACACTCTCTTTCTCAAACAGTACTTATCTCTCAAACGCTCTATCTCAAACTCTTTCTCAAACTCTCTCTAGATCATTCTCACTCTCTCCATCTCAACCTCACTCTCTCTATATGAAACTCAATATCTCTTTCAAACTCAATTTTTTTTCAAACTCTCTTTCTCTCAAACTCACTCAATCTTTCAATTCCTATCTCTTAAACTTTATCTATAACTCTCTCATTCTAATTTTCTCTCTCTAAACTAATTTCTAGCGTTCTCTCTCAAACTCTCTCTCACACGTCCTCACATTTTCTTCTCTCTTTCATACAATATATCTCCGAAAATTTTACACTCTCTCTTTCATACAATATATCTCCAAAAATTTTACACTCTCTCTTTCATACAATATATCTCCCAAAATTTTACACTCTCTCTTTCATATAATATATCTCCCAAAATTTTACACTCTCTCTTTCATATAATATATCTCCCAAAATTTTACACTCTCTCTTTCATACAATATATCTCCAAAAATTTTACACTCTCTCTTTCATACAATATATCTCCCTAAATTTTACACTCTTTCTTTCATATAATATATCTCCCAAAATTTTACACTCTCCCTTCCATACAATATATCTCCCAAAATTTTACACTCTCTCTTTCTCAAACACACACACTCTATCACATATTCTCCCTCACATATGCTCTTTCTCTCTCATGCACTATCACATTTTTTCCCACACACTCTTTCTATCACACAAACTTTATCTTCTCCCATACGTACACACACACACTTTCTCTCTTTACCTCTTCTCCCAGTATTTATGTCTCTAACACATAGACATACTCTCATTATAACTAGCTCAAACTCAGTCAATCACTCTCAATTGCTCATTATCAGTCCATTATACTCACTTTCTCACATCTCACACTCATTTTCTCGCAATCACACTCACTTTCTCACACTCACACTCTCATTTTTACACTGACCCACACAATCACACACTCAAACACCACTGTCATTTTCACTGTCACATTTTATTTCTATCTCCATAATATATTTATATCTTATATATAATATAATAAACTCATTTCCTATAGTTGAAATTACGACCGATGGACACTTATTTCAAAGGTTAGGCTTCCAGAGCCTGTATTCACTAACGAGTGCAATTCTACTCCAGCGTAAGTCTAGAAATGGCGCAACTTTGCACCCAAGATAGGCCAAAAGATGCGCCTTATTATTTGCTCTATTTCCGTATTCACTAAACAAGGCGCAAACTGGTGGCAAGATTATGGTGACGTCACCATAAACGTCATCAATTTCGCTCTTTTCAACCAATCCTTGTGAAGAATTTATTTCAAAGTCAAGGCTACTTTATTTTAAATATCTAATGAAAATGACAATAAATACAAAGATTTCAAAATATTTTACTCGTAAACTAGCAATAAAATTAGAAGCGGCCTCTTTCTGGGTGCTTCACATAAATAATATTAGTTCATTATTTAGTATTTATTAATATTATTAGTTTAAAGCTTAAGTTCCATTAATAAAACATTTATAGAAACTTTAAAACTTATTTAAATCTATACTAACAGCCATATTTAGTGACGAGAAGTCTTTGGACTTTGAGGAATACAAACCTCTTTGGATCTAGACAAAGATTTCACAGTTCGTGGTTTTGTTTTGTAATAATGCAAGAAATGCCATTGCTTTGTTTGAATGTATAATTTCAACAATAAAGCTAAGTAATTGCTTTGTTACCACTATCTAAATTAAACACATGTTGTGCTCAACAGACGTTTGTTATTTTAACCTCTTTATTATTAATTAGATTACAGTTAACTAATTATTGTATTTCAAGCCCTAACGATAATATTCCGCGATTTATATTTATTGAAGTGACAATCATGATTTTAATAGTTGCGCCTACTCTTGAGTGGTGGCAAATAAAAGGAGCAACTTTGCTCTTAAATTGCGCCTGCTTCTTTTAGTGAATAGGGATTTGGGCACATCTTTCAAACTTGCACCGGCGCAACTATTTGCTCCCGTTAGTGAATCCAGGCCCAGGATGACGGCAAAATTAGTGTCCTAAAACTAAAACCCAATTTTCCTAGCGAATTCTCCATCTCTTTCTTATGTGTGGGCAGTGGCTCAATCATTGTTTGTTTACTTCTCCATGGAAACCTTGACTTGTGCATAGTTGTATTTAGTTAAATTATATATTTTTCTTTAGTTAAACATAATAAAAGCTCAATCAATACCTTTATTGTGTGGTTTGATAAAATGATTAAATAGAGAGTTGAGAGAGGTGTCTTTTTAAAGATCTCATCGTGGCGTGAAGGGAGAAGAAAATATACGTTATTATTCAAACTAAACACCGAGAGCAAAAAATAAATTTTAAGTTGATAGCCTTTGACGAGTAAACTTTAAACTAGAAAGTCGAGTGAGGGCTAATTAAATTGCTCTTTCCCAAATAAAATGTTAAGAATACATTTTAGTGACATA
The DNA here is from genome assembly GCA_902151455.1 of Timema bartmani. Taxonomy (NCBI): domain Eukaryota; kingdom Metazoa; phylum Arthropoda; class Insecta; order Phasmatodea; family Timematidae; genus Timema; species Timema bartmani. The sequence goes on along the minus strand of CABFWB010005464.1, from coordinate 17,564 downwards.
ATCTGCAGCCATCGCTGCAACAATCCACTACTATGAATACCATTTTGTGATCTTTATTTGTATAGGGATAATACTTAAGTTTTAAAGTAATAATTCTCTAATTCCATAGAGTAAGAAATGAGTATGTCCCTCAAAAAGCTTGTTTTTTTTTCTTAATCCTCTTAGGGGAAATGTTTGTAATACAATGATCTATATCCATTTTAGACTCAATAGTCAATAGTTACCTTTTTTATTGGTCAAAATTTATAAATGAGGAATTTAATAGCAATACGATAACCATAAGATGTGCAACTCATAATAAAATGTCAAAAATAATTCGGGTTTTCTAGTGTATATGATTTCGTTTCACATATATTAGGAGTTTCGATTAAATATTTCAATTTTTAAACAATGGAGTGAGAAAGTCCATTCAAAGATTCATACCATATATTTTAGTTAATGCTGAATTCAAACAATAAATAAATTCTAACTATTTTTAAAATGCATGAGGCTTCTAGATAATAAACATTGTTTTCGTGATTCAAGAGATTTGTCTCGCGAAATGTATCAAAATTAAACAAAAATACGTAAAAGGTGATCGATCAATTGCTCAGACTCTTAAATTAAAATATATTGAGATGAGCTATAAATGAAAAACCTATTGAGCCACTGACATCTTGAAATGGATAATCAAGTGGAAAAAACATACAATGTGCATTAATTAACTAGGTCAAATTTCATATAAATATCATACCAAATTTCGTTAGAATTGGTGCATAGATTTGACAAATATCATATAACAGATATTGGGACTGAAAGACTAAATGCCAAGTGATCTTGTTAAAACAGGTATTCTCTACGCTTGCCAATAAAACAACAGCTCCATCTGAGCACTGTGGTCACTTTTCACGAGAAACAGGGGCTCAAATTATTTCTTGCTGTACATGGCAGGGGCAAAGATAGGGAGGGGAAGAATATTTTCAATGTGTGATTTTCAATTTTCTTTATATTATTTCAATAAGCTGATGTGGGTTCATTTTCTTTAAGTCCTAATATAACATTTTACAACTCTCATTAATGGAAGCACTGACAAGGTGCCACTTTAGTATTGTCTGATTTACAGGTAACAGAGTAACAAGCGTTTGATATCTCACTGGTTTTAATTAGTTAGTTCTTCTGAGATTGTACTAACACAAATAAGGATATATTTCATCTAAGTTCTAAATATATAAACACTACTCTAAAAGTGTAACTATTTGTATTTGTGGAATAAAAAATTATCAAAGAATTGTTTAAAAAACTGTAAATATACCGTAAACAAACTTCTATTATATTATGATTCCATAACTTATTTTCAAGGATTATTACACATATGTAAAAATGCAGTTAAAAAGATCCACAATTTTTATATTCATAGGGAGAGTATAAATGTTTTATTTGTAGCCTCGTTCAAGCTAACAGTAATAAAAATAGAGTTACTACTTTGATGTAATAACAAAAATAGCTCACGCGTCTTAATAGTCTCTTTAAAAAATATCCATCTATATAAAGAGAATCAAGACGTGCATGAAACAAAGTTATACAACTTGTTACATTCAACACACGTTGAGTTGAGTCAAGTAAAAGTTCTAAAAAATATTACTTTTCCAAGTAAACTAGAGAAAAACGTTTCTTTAAATTGTTATAGTTTGTGAAACGTCGATTTTTATGTGAATATTTACGTAGCGTGTAAAGAAAACATACCCGAGACTACTACTAAAATAACCTCCAAATATTCACTGTGGAAAGAATATAAGACGACAGAATACTACCTGGAATGTTAGAATGAGTCTATATAAACATGGAAACTTAATTTTTGCTATTGGTTTTTTTCTTTTCTCTATTTTATTTTATTTTTTGCTTCCTCGTTTTTGTGTGCTATCTTGAAACAACCCAACCGAGAAAAAGTTTTGATGGAATAGCTACGAAGCGGAATAGAGTTGAATGTTTTTGATAAAAGAAACAAAAATTGTGAGGAAATCTTTGAAAAAAAAAAGTTTACTTACAACAGTGACTAGTAGGATAAGCTATTTTCTTTCAATTCAGGTTAGTTGTTTAAAGGAAAAGATTTTTTTATTAAATAAAAATTAATTGGGTCAAAAGGTATTTATTAGAGTCATTTTTACTTTGATTTAATGTTTGTAACTATTTAAATCAATTTGGTCGCGAATCATTCATGTTAAAACTGATAAAGATAACACATTAATTTTATAATGATTTCTACCCACATTGATGTGGACTAAGAGTTGAAGCTCATTTAGTATAATTTCTCTGTGACAGGGAGGCTATAGTTCAAAACTTGGATGAATGGGTTGATAATTTTTCCTAATAGTTTCCCCATAATTCTCACCGCAAATATCGTTACATTTCCTCTAAGTCTTGACTTTCTCATCTTTACCAGATTAGTGTAAATGTAATTATAGCCCGGACATATCACTTGGCGTTAAACGTCCTAATAAAACAACACACTTATTAAATTATCGAGGAAAGGAAATTTCTTTAAATATGTAAAACAATTACAATGCTAAGGAATAAATTTATAAAAATCAACATCTGGTGAACACATTTTGGAAACCCCACTAAAGAGGGCACATTTTTTTATATGTAACTAATCATGTTATCACGTTCCAATTATTAAAAGACGCTTATAGTACACGTGTGAATATTCATATATAATAAATATCACGTGAGAACTACACACATTACACAAATTTTGCTCAAACAGAAATAAAAATTAATTAACGTAATATGATTATTATAAATTATAGTCTAACCGCTAATTTATATATGATTTTATTTTGTCTATATATAATGATTTTAAAATATTGTTATCTATAGTTATAATTTAAAGTTTTATTTTGTGAATACTACCTACTTTAGTGGCTGTATGGTTTAAGGCGTCACTCTTGCAATAGACTGGACTGACGATGGTGGGGAGATGGGAGTTCAACCCCGGTTTGATGTACTAAGGGTGGGTTGTCGTAAATCATTTCCCACACTCTCTCTACGCTAATTCAACACTTCTAATCCCTAACATACTAGCGCTATTTGCACATAGGTGTAGCCAAAATGGTCAGCAAGACAAGGTTCTATTTTGTAAATATCTTATGCAGTGTTTTTAACGGGTACTAGAAAACTATTAAAGACCATTCAACATTATGTTCTGTATATCAATAATTTGTTCAAGTGAGTTGATTTTTTAAATTCAATCGGTAAATTTAAATAATAGTTTATACAAACTGAAAACTATGATAAGAAATAAGAAAAGTTTAATTTAATACTCTCAATGTTTGTTTCACACGTTTTTTTAAAGTCAATAACTATGATTCTTATCTATGTGATAAAACATATCTTCTATCATGCTCCTATTTAGTATCAACTTTCTTTTAATAATAAAATTGTTCTTGATCAAATTATAGTTTAACATAAAGAACATAATCAGCAATATGTCCTTGTTTTATACAAGAATTTGGAAAGAAGAGGGTGTGAAATCCCATGTTTTTTTAACATTTAGATTAATATATAAAAACCTTGTGAGTCTATTTCCAAATATTATTTCATCCGACTAACCACATTTTTTGCTTGAAATGTAGCTTACCAAGCATTAAATATTCAATTATAATACAACCAAGGTGTCTAGATATATTTGCTGACAAAAGAATGTGTTAGTAGCCATTATGGTAAGTGTTTAAGCTAGATTGATGAACTTAACATTAGTATAAGCTTAAAATTATTCTTAATAATGGTACTACTAACACTTATGTACTAGTATTTTCAATTATTACTTTTGTAAATTATAGTATTTTAAGGATATACTATAATTATATAATTTTTTATTTGGGTATTAGGAATGAGGACGTTTAAGGAGGTACACCCATAATATCCTGATGAGAGGAGACACTTTAATAAATCATACTTAAGAACCAAATCAGTGTAACTTGCTGAGATTCGAACCTTAACCTTTAAAGTTGAACTATTACCATATCATGTTTACTGTGATTCAAACCCTTTAGGCTGCAGGACCACCGGTGTGAGTTTTAGTTCTTTTATTTACCGTATTTTAATGAAAAACTTGGGTAGGTTTGTGAAAACACAAGTAGGATCTATCCCATGTTAATTACAATTCTTTTATACAAATACGAGAAAATTTAAGCGCGTGTTTGTAAAAATATATTCACTACGGAGAGTAATAATCACTGGTGTAACATTTAACTTTCATAAATATTTTCCTTGATTTTTAAATATTAATTAAGAGGGAAACATACTATACTACACTAATTAAAACAAACAAAGGAATTGAAATATAAAATGAATGTTAACTTTATGAAAAATCAAATAATTTTTATATGTTTTATAAAGTATAGATACAATGATATTAAATTTTTTGTTAACATCTGCTAATTTAGGCTGCCAAAACATCTCCTAAAAGAGTTACGTAATAGTTGATTAAAATCCTAAAAATGAGATTTTTTAAACAGTTGAGGGTGTCGGGGCAAAGACATGATAACCCTCATTTGACAACAAAATATTTTAGCAGTGATTTCTGATTGCATACCACTTGAACTACGAGTTTTTTTATAGCTAGCCAAGACCTTGAGAAAAATTAATAAACATGAATATTTGATTTATTTTTATAGCTAGATTTCAGGATTTTATAGACGTTTAAATAATGAAAATATCCCTTCTAAATCATTGAGGGTTATCAAGTTGTTGCCCCAACCCCCTCAATTATATCCTATATTTTAAATATCCTCAAAAGTATTAAAGTCCTATTTTATATCTTGTATTTGTTCATTTCTTTTCTTGTATAGTCTAAAAATAATAATATAAGTATTAGTAATGTAAATTTTATGCTAAACAAATTCAATACTATTATTTTTTAAATGCATTCACTTATATACAAGGATGTTTCACTAATATTACATAATATACATAGAAGTAAAAGTTATGTACAAATTAATAAATAAAAATAAATTTAGGTATTGTATGTTATTGATAATGTAACTAGTAATACTAGTGAATATATTAATATACAACAGAAACATACTCAATGCATGATGTAATGTTTCCTAGCTTAAACTGGAAATAAAATATTACTCGATCTGACACCATCTCTTAGCCACATCGTTGATCCTTAGGGATCAACGTCAAGCTCGTGTACTCTAGTTTTACAACTACGGGTAAGGTGGTGTTCGATTCCCAGCCGGGTCCATTGATGGAGTTTTTTCCTAATAATCACTATTTATACTTACACCAACATTATTGAATGAAATAGCCTCTAAATTGTACCTTCCTCCCTTCTTATCCCATTAGTGTAGATGCAAGGAGATATACCGGGTGGGTAGTACAACGCAGGAAAAAATACATTACTATCTTTTGATTGTAATATTTTCTATTTTTAAAAAGCTGTAAGGTTTCTATTATGATGCCATAAAAATATTTGTTTTCATGTTTTAAAATTATATATGTATTTAGTATATTTATATATTGTGTATAAAATAGAGTTATATCAAATATTATAATATGATATATTGTATTAAATTATATAGTATGTATATATTTATTAAATTATACAAAATACTTTTAATTATATTGATACTTTTGTTATATATATGTGTATATATAGATGGCAGAAAGTATATGTATATATCTATATATATAACAAAACTGTATATATATATATACATAATTTTACTTAGTATCTTGACCTACATTTTTTTATCACCGCTTCTTAATACCCGTTTGGCCTACACGAATATGTAATAATTACACTAATGGCTTAGGGATTAGTGAGGTTTAATTGAGATGAAGTACACCCGCATTTGCGTGCGTGGAAGCTTGAGTGGAAAGCCATTTAGGTAAAACCACCTTCAGTGCACCCAACCGGCATCAAACCCCGATCTCCTCCCCTTCAGCAGTCTAATCTAACACGAGTGTAGCTTGTTAGACCAAGCAGCCACTGAAGCTGGTATCATGATCAATAGAAAAGTTATCCAACACAAGATAAATAGTCGCAGTTGTCTTTTAATGCAACCAAACAACATTGAAATTAGTAATAGTAGTTAATATTTGTGATCATAAATTTTATGATCACAAATATTAACTATTATTATTAATTTCATCATTATTATTATTAATCTAGTGAAATACATTTATATTACTCTCAAATAAATGGCCCGGTGTCATGGCTATGATTGTTATTAATTGGATACTGGGATGTTTAAAATATTTTGTCGTATTAGAGATATTCTGTAGCTGTTTAATACTGTGAAGTATCTCAGGCCGGCATCTACCACTTTTAACTTTGTTGGCCATTTTACATTTGGTTGAAAAACAACTTAGCTTTCTAAAACATTACTATGAAGTTATATAGTAAGTCTCATGGGAAATATTTTACAGTATATTTAGTTTCATTATAAACGTTAAATATTTACTGAAGCTTAACCTAAATACTTAATTTATTGCATGTTAAAACTAATACATTGCAAACATCGTGGAAGGTGCTAAACGTGTTTCCTGAAAAATTGATCAATAACAAAATTTATTATATATTAGTTTTAGTTATCCAATACCAATAAATGTTTAAAACAATTTCAAAAGTTGTATCCCTATCCTCAATAAACATCCCAAACAAGCAGTCATTTAAAGTATGAAAATTAAATGAGAACATAAGGACACCATGCAGTGCAGCCACGTTATGCGTGATAGCTATATTTTACGGCGCGTATGATGTAGGCAGGTTTTCATTCTTACGTAATGTTACTGTACGGCCAGAACATGTTTTAAAAAAACTCTCATTTTTATGATAATGATAAAAATGAAATATAATACTCCACTAACACGCATCAATCTTAGGGGAGGTGGCTAAACATATCGTTTTTAAATAGCTGTTACTATGGACCCACCAGGCTTTGAGTCCCGGCTACTCAGGTTATGGTATACTACACTAGCTCTAAGTTTATTCTGTCTACACTTAGTGTCAGTAGTTTTATATTCCATCAGAATAGTTTGCCGCCAAGGTCCACTGCTATATGTTAATAAATTAACTCGTTCAGCCTTCTATATTCTGGATAGTAGCCCACCTCTGTGTCCGAATTTTCTAAGAGGTCACTCTCACAATAAGTTGGACTGCCAATGACGAGAGGTTGGGGTTAGAATCCCGGTTAAAGTGGATTGTGTGTGATTGAGTCTAAATTCTCTAACCCTTTCTCTCTCCACGCCAATTTGGCTACATTTATCTAGATTCTACCTTTCTCATGCCTAACATATTTCATATGAAAATTATTCATACTGTAAGAGGGGTTTTGAGCGCGCACGCATGCACACACATATCATATATATATATATATATAATATAATATAATATAAATATATTCTATATACATTTATAGATTAACTTTTAGATTAGTAGATTAATTTTACTAACTAAACTAAGTTATCGGACATCATATACAATATTTATAATATATTTATATATTTCATCGTCTGACAACTCTGTTTAGTTGCTAGAAAATAGTTTACTCAACAAATGTGCAACTGTTCTACTCCTGGTGAAGGTTTAATAAAGATGACTTTAAAACTATAAAGGGATATATTTTGTTTTTATTTCCCTAAGCGGTAAATTAATGGTTTTTGTTTGTTTGTTTTGCTTGTTATAGAATTATATAAACAGAACAGACGCTAATCTCAGGTGAACTACCTCTATTGTACGCCTCTCTCATCCCTACTTTATTGCTATAAATGAAATGCGTATAGCCCCGAAGAGCAGGAAGATTAGTTGCAAAAATAACTCGTACCAATTTTTCTTAAAGTGTGAAAATCTGTATTATAAATTGAAATGTGGACCTTTTAGGAAGAATTTTATTGAAACAATTTTAAATGCCGTTTTAGGACTGTTAAATAAACTGCTAACATTTTAATGTGTAGGTAAGTTTTGTAAAGCGGTCCACGTACGAGTCTGACTCGGTCATATTCAACCACACACGTTCTACCACTAGCAAGAGTTGACTCCCAACTTTGATAAAAACATTTCAGTATCTACAATAAGTTTGTCGACGCAAGTTGCAGCAGGTGTGATCATTTTCAACGAATGTGGCGTGTTCATGAGAACTAAAGATAAAAAGAGGAGAATGTGTATTAAGAACTGGTTGCTACAAAGAAACAGTTTTTTTTAACAAATTCCAAGTCAACATCACTGAATTTCTCCCTCGTAAACTGCACAAGTGAATCCCAAGCCTCACCCAGTTTTTCTTTATTAAAATAATTTGTTCTACGAATTTAGTACGAAGTCCTCAATTGACGGTACTCCACCTGACTGATAGAATCACTCTGTCTGCAGTGTGAATACAAGAGCCCGGCTCGTGACCTCCACACACGTACGAGCCAATAGCGAGCCAGACTCGGCTCGTCTGATGCCAAACCCGGCTCGTGACAACACGTACGAGCCAATAGCGATTCAGACTCGGCTCGTCTGATGCCAAACCCGGCTCGTGACAACACGTACGAGCCAATAGCGAGCCAGACTCGGCTCGTCTGATGCCAAGTCCACCCACGTACAAGCTTAGGTAATTGGAAACTGAGCCGGGCCGGACTCGTACGTGAATGGGCCACTTACAATTACTCTAAATACATATTTCTTATTTTTACTATTTATTTTCAACATTTTAAAAAGATTTTCTTTGCAGAAAGAAGCAATTTAAAGGTCTACCAGAATAATTAACTATCAGGATAATGGCATTAATAACCCAACCCCTCCAGCTTGTTACCAAAGACTGAATGTTTAAGATAAATTTACTTCTTTTAACCTCAATATAACAATAATAAATTTAAACAATCAATTGCTAATGGACTGAAGGAACAAAGTAGTGTTCTTAGAAAAAAACTGTCTAAAAATATATCGCAATAGAACATTTTGTAAAAAAAACTAATGTATTGTGTGCATTCATAATAAATGTGATGGTTCTATGAATAATTTTAAAACATTTACTAAATTTGTAATTATGTGTTTGCAAAGCTGTGTCTAATTTTTTTTATTGTATTAACTATACATTGAAAAGTTCTACTATTTATTCTTTTATAACTTTGAATTATAGAATCAGAAAATAAAATAGTTTTCAATCAACTAAATGAAACTGTTAAAATAGCTTTAGAAATCCAGTATCATTTTAACACAGAATAGTGTTATAATATTCGCTTTTATAATTTAATCTTATCCATTAATAATTTATAGATGGATCGAGATATAGGCTCCCACAAAATGCCTTTCAAATGAAGGATTATTGGATGATAGAATGAGTTATGTAACCCTCGTCTATAATAATACCGAGGCTGAATGACACAAACTTACAGTATTATCATCTCTTAAGTAGAGTGAGAGCGCAAAATAAAAATAAAATAAGTTTTGAAATTTTTAGTGAAACAAAATCTGTTGCATTGAGACCAAAATTGAATATTCCTACAAGTTCGAGAGTTTCTCTCACCTTTTATATAAGACACATAGCACTAGCTTAAAACTAGTCTAACCTTAGAACAGACCATATACACAGTTATCTAAACAAAAACACATTATTTTGAAATAATAACTCCAAATTTTGTCTAAGAAAATAATACAAATATTGCCGATTGTCGATGTCTTATCTAAGGAGTTTCGATGCGGCCCTATCTTTTTCAAACTTTAATTTGCTTGTTTTGTTTAAATTCTGACGGAGTAGATTCAAGAATAATTGTGCGTACTACAGTTTAGGAACCACTAATCTAAGATATTTCACATGGCTAACATGAAAGATATAAAAAAATCTTCTAGCATATTTCTAGGATAGACTTCTATAAAAACATGTTATATTCATTAATATAAATATGTGCGTTATTTAAAAATAGTTATTGAGCACATTTTGGTTGAATAACTTTAAATTAACACATTAAAAAAATTAAAAGTACTATACAAATATTTGAAAATTTATTTTTTAAATTATCTATTAACCTTTAACCTTTAACATCTCTACTACTTATAAAACAAATTGTTGGATTTATTATATCTGTTTCCTAAGATATCTGGAACCGATTAACTGATTGCGATCCAATTTATTTTATATTATGTAGATTTTTACTGGAAAGGTCTTAGGCTAATGATCAATTGCATTATATTAAAATGAATGATGTTATTTTTAATATTTTATCTTAAAACACGTGATCAATGATGGATTCTTAAATTTAATGTGAAATTCATTGTTTATCTGTCAAGTTTGATCTCACATCAAAGGAGTATTTACTGAAACTTTTAAATAGTAAATCCAAAGAGAAATAATATATTAATTTAGTTAGTTGTTTTGAATGCACAGCTACATATAAAGGAGTTTTGTGTACTTTTATTATGTTCACTTATAACTAGAGAATTAATAGATTTGAACGCTGTATTTTTACTTTCTCGCTATCTTACAGGTATATAAAGTATTGTGAACTCAAGATTATTTTGATGAAATTAGACGTGTCATTATCCCTCACCCAATTCCGAAAAATTTGTTTTTGCATTTCCGTCTGTCTGTCTCTAACTTAGAGTAGACCCTGACTTAGATATATCCCTAAAATTAAGGGCAGTTTACTGAAGGGTGGAGAAAAATCATTTTATCAAAATCTGCTCTGACGGTTTTGATTAAATTTCATTTCAAAGCATTGATAAATATTACAAACAAAATTACTTTAAAGGGTTTCCGTCTAATGCGTGAATTATATTTTTTTATCATAGCTTTGTAACTCTTTGAGATATGAAATTAATTATCATTGCAAATATGTAGGTCTATTTATAATAAAATTATTTTATTTAAAACATATTTTTAGTAAACCAATAATTTTCAAGCTATACGGAGATATATATATTTCTTAACTTCTCAAACACTAAAGAACCGTAAAAACCGTAAACCGTAAAAAGAAATCTAACCCAAGATGTTGATAGATTTCAACGTTTCATGAACCCCCGAACCCTAAAAAGTGGTTTTTGCAGTGCCGTTAGTCTGTGTGTCTGTTTAACCCCAAAATTTAAAGTAGTTTAATAAAGAGCGAATATAGAAAAAAATTGATTTTATCAAGATCAGATCTAACGATTTTGATGAAAATTTGTATCTAGGCGTTAATTAAGACTATAAATAAAATGTGCTATTTTCATTTTCCCATGAAAATTACTTTTAGGGTACTTTACAGCAGCGGAAATTTCCTTATCTCCGCAACTATTTGTAATACTAAATAACTTATTATTGCAAAATTGTAGTATTATTAAAAATAAAAAAATATTTGAAATATTCATTTATGAAACCAATAGTTTTGGAGACATTGGCAAATATATTCCTACAATTTTGATATATTTATTTGTATAGGGATAATACTTAAGCTTTAACTCTATACTTCTCTATTACCATAAAGTAAGTAAATAAGTATGTCTCTCAAAAAAATAATGTTCTTTTTCCTTAATCCTCTTAGGGGTAATGTTGTACAGCAATGATCTAACTTTATCATTTTAGACTCAATAGCCAATATTTACCTTTTTATTGGTCTAAATTTATAAATGGGGAATTTAATAGCGATACGATAACCATACGATGTGTAAACCCTAACAAAAGGTTGGAAATATCTCGTGTTTGCTAATGTATATTATTTCGTTTCACATAGATCACGAGCTTTGAGTAAAAGTCTCCATTTTCAAACAATGGAGTGAGAAAGTCCGTGTAGAGTTCCGTACCATTTATTTTAAATTATATTGAATTTCCCTAGAAAGGTTGTAAGATTTAAAAATATATACATAATCTTAAAGAATATAAGTAGTGACGTTTGAGGCAGTACAAGTGTTTTATTTACATTGTGAAGTGGCAAAAGAAATGCACCCCTGAGCTATTAGGGGCGCAGTGGCAACCTCCTAGTCCTACCTATAGTTTATCAACGTAAGGTGAGGACAGGGAGGAAGTTCACGTAACATAGGAAACAGTTTAGGGTGATGATAAATATAATGTACAAAAAAGAGAGGTTACAAAAAATTATTGATCACAATTCATACGTTTATTTTCGTCTATTAAATACGTGACAATACGTTGACTATCGTCCCCTTAACAACACAGGAAGACAACGACTATTGAGAATGAGATAGAACAAAGTATAATTTAGTTGTAGACTATTGTGAGATGAATCATATTTCGTTATCATGGTACAATAACAAATGTGTAAGGATGAACCAGTACAGTGTCAAAAATTATTAACAAGCGAGGATTGCCACAAGTTCAGCTTCTGTTACAGTAGTTCGGAGATTCTAGGTTCTAACATCGACTCATAACTAGATGCAAGTGTAACTAAACATATAGTACATGGCCCATTCTGACTGTTGAATCGATCGTTACCGTGCATGTATTAACTATTCAAAGAGCTATCAAAGAAATACATATGATGGATATCCCAAATTTCGTAGATGGCATCTCAATTATTGAGGACGATAGTCAACGATTCTTTCTTGAGCGCTGGATTCCATCATTCTGCTGAGTAATATGAGGCCACCTAAGTTGTTTAATGAGACACACTTACAGATAAAGTCTACAAGCCTTTATAATAGAGATTACTGTCATGACAGGTTGCACTACGGGAAAATGGGTTGTAATACCAAGATTACCCTTGCTTCCATCAGAACAGCCCCTAAAGTTTAAATACATGCAATTTCCTATAAAGGTTTGCCATGCGGTGACCATCAACAGAGAGCAAGAACAAAACTAGAAGGTAGCAGGTTTTTATCTCCACGACAAGTGTTACTCACATGTACAGTATGTACAAATATACGTGGTGTGTTACCGTATTATTTCTAGCAGAAACCCTTCTCACTCTTGATGATAAAATCACTAAAGTAATTTACAAAGAGGCCTTTACTTAAACTTTGTTAACTTATTTCCTTCAATTAACAGAAATAATCTGTGTCTAATATTAAAACAGAAATAGCTACACTGAATTGAATTGTTTTGATTCTGAAGATACATCTTTTATCAAATCCAAAGTTTTCATCACGTTAGTCTCTATGCAATCTATCACATTATTTATTCTATATGTGGGATATTAAAAACACTGGGACTAGAAACTGTTTTAATTTCATTATCATGTTTTTAAAACTGACATTGATGTGAGTGAAGCTCCGGGCAAAATTTAGTTTTAAAAAATGAAAGTTTTTGTTTATTTTTAATACGGGATATTATAGGGAAGGAAAACAAATAAATATATAAAAAATAATTAACTAATTAATTAATTATAGTCAATCAGAGTTATCTTTTTTATTCACGCCATCTAAACTACTAACCATCTGTGTTAGCCTCATGTAGCCTCCTTTTAACAATCTGAATCAAATTATTATAGTATTATTGATATTTTCATAGGAATTTTCAGACAAGTTTAATTCAGACTACTGGACTTCACCCATAGTGAACTCGGAGACATTTGTACTTTGTACATATAGCAATACTCTTTCCGGTCGGGATTCATACCCAGAGTCGTCCAAAACTAATGTTCTATCGTCTGAGACTAAAATAATTCAAATAACACAAAAACTATATGTTTAATACAATATGTGTGTGTATGTTTTGTAAATATACTTTAGAAACCACCACACATATTACATGATATATATCATGATATTCCAATGATATTCTAATAATAATAATATTAATATTAATAATAATAATAATAATATGAGTGAAGTTTATACAGTACTTTATATTTATCTACTTTAGGCTTATTATATGAGTTCTAGAAAAAATTGGTGTTTAATCAACAGAATTTATGTAAAATAGCACCCACCATAAGTCAACTGTCAACTTTGTGGCTTGCCCAAACCTCGTGGTTTGTAGTAAAGGCCGATGATAGTTTTCGACTCTTTATATTTTTGTGAAAAACTACAGATTAATATTGTATTTAATAAACTTCACACACTATTTTTCATGACATCGTGAAACCTATCATGATAGAATATTTAGATTCACTGATTAAATTAAATAAATAAGTATTTATTAAACCTTATCACTCGTTTACAATCAATGGATTTGTTATTTCTCAAAATTTGTAACACTCCTGGTTTATTTTTTTGTTTTGTCATTAGTTAGAAAATTATTATTGCTAACTAAATTTGAATGCTAAATATTATAATAAGTGTTTACCTCAGTAGTTAATTAGGTAAGTTATAATATTTTGGTTATTTGAATAGTTATAGTAATAAAATATTTTAAATAAAGTTGAAAGTAGATTATAAAAAACGCTAAGAATCTCAAATTTTTAAGTGTTTTACACTTTATTGGAAAGAAATTAAACGCCTCGAATCTTAAGATCTGTCAGTGGTACGGTAATTTAATTTAATTCATGATTTTAATCAGAGAGCTCTGCTATTTGTGCGGAAATAAGAAAAACGTAAGAAACAGCAGAAGTTTGTGGTGACTTAGAAATATCTAGTAAGGTCGTTTAGAGAAACAAAGTATCCTTTCCCTCCATCTACCCACCACACCAAAATTAGTTTACATTCGTTTTAAAATTAAATACATATTTAAATGGATGTCAAGCGCACTATTCTTATAAAGACTTTTTTATTTTATTTTATTTAAACAGTTTGATTAAAACATATTTTACACTTTTAAAGACTCTCTTGCCTAATCCCATTTATGATTTGGAATGTTTCACTTAGATATAGTAGACTTTCTTTAATTTAACAACTTTGAAATATGTGGTTGGGAGTATTTTATTAGTAAGAAAATAGAAAATAATTGTTGTATCTTGTAGAATCTCACAAGAGAGTTTTTCCGTCTACTAGTAATCTGAGCACTAAATATGTAATGATGAGGAGAGAAGGCCTATACTGATAATATTTCGGGTTGTTTAGTGTGAAATATCTTAAACAACAGATGATATCAGAACGACTTACAAACTAACTAAATTAAGGACCCACACATTCCCACAACCAGTGGTGCCAACTTGCGAACATAATCGGGAGGGGTTGGCTGGCGTCTGGGGGACATGGAATACCCCGGTTGGGGGGGTTCCAGGAAAATTTTAAGAATCAAGGCCTCAAAACTTGAGTTTTGGGACTATTAAGGACTCAAATATATATTTGTTTCAATTAAAATCTAGTATATTCTGAAAATTGAAAAATTACACCTGGATACGGGAATCGAATCCGGGATCTTTGGCTTATTAAGCCAATCCTATAAGCACTGAGCTATCCAGGAATCGTCCCGTGTCCAGAGTCATTCCTCACTCATATTTTAAGGCAGAGTCTATGATGGACGTGCGGAAATCGTCGGCTACAAAAGTGTGATTTTATTAAGATCACGAGCTATCAGATAACACAGCCACCTTCGACTCGGTAGTTGGGTTATTGCTGCCACTTGTACGATTATTATAATTTTAAGGAATCGCATATTTAAGAATCAATTAGCCAAAGCTATTATATATGTTTGAATGAGTATTGGCGTAGTAAGCCAAAGGTCCCGGGTTTCGATTCCCTTGTCCGAGTATCATTTTTTAATTTTCAGAATATGATATTTAGATGCGAGTAATTCCTCACTAAAACATATATAATAGCTTTGGCTATTTGATTCTTGAAATCTATTAGTTTAAACAGCTTGATACAACAAAGCTGTGCTTGGGTATTTCCTCCTACAAAACAAACTTTCTCTTCTCAGATGTAGGAGTAGATGAGTGGAATGATTTGATACTCTCCGGGATGCGATGTTTTGATTGCGGTCAAAGTGGATCCAGGTCCACGTTCAGAACATAGCTTGGGCTTGCTGTGAGCTATCATTGCGTCGCCTAGGATTCAGATGCATTAAAATAATGCGGGGGCTCTGCCCCTCCCTGACAACATTGGGGGGCTCAGGCCCCTTTAGCCCCACGGCAATTTAATGCATTATTGTCAACAGGGAAACCCCAATTTTTTCGTTAGTAAATTTTCTTGCCATTCATGAACTGAACCGGGGGTCCTTGGTTGAATGAACGAACACGTTACCCACTGAGATAAGGTAATGAATGAACTGGTAGAAAACATTTTAGAGATAATATAAATACATTTTAGTTGAGAGGAAAAATAAAACCATTTAATAATAAACTCGGTACATCCGGCTGAGATTCGAACTTTAGCTTCTCTTTCATAAGCCAACCAGACAAGTCTTAATATACTTCCACCTTAGTATGTGGGCATACTGATATGACTAGTTTAGTTTGTAGTTATGTAACTGCCATCCTCCTGTGACGCCTGAGTGGGTTGGATAGTGGAGGTAGGGGGGTGGATCTATCACAATGCGACACGTATGTCTAGGGTCTTAACAGAGTGTTTTATTGGGAGAATGATAGAATCTATTGTACACTGGATAGCACTGTTGTTAGGCTACAGATAGCAAGTGACAGGGAGGTGTAGTGAGTTACAAGGGTCCTACTAGACCTACTGGTCTCCTGGTCACCAGTAGGTCAACCCGGTCACTCAACCCAACTGACTCACGCTTGCCCTAACACATAACTGGTGCTAGTGGTATGGCTGACCTCTAAGTTGTCTCCCAGGTGGGCCCAATTGGTCTCAAACCACGGGCTCACGCGTGGCACCTATAATCACCTAAAGCTTGATTCACATGTTCTATCCAGCCTACCTCACTATATCCTATCTTTAATTGAGCTAGCTATCTCCAGTCTACCACACTATAGCCTATCTTTAATTGAGATAGCTATCTCCAGTCTACCTCACTATAGCCTATCTTTAATTGAGCTAGCTATCTCCAGTCTACCTCGCTATAGCCTATTTTTATCTTGAGCTAGTTCTATTTAGTTTACCTCACTATAGCCTATCTTTATCTTGAGCTAGTTACCTCCAGTCTACCTCACTATAGCCTATCTTTCATTGAGCTAGCTATCTCCAGTCTACCTCATTATAGCCTATCTTTATCTTGAGCTAGCTCTATCCAGTCTACCTCACTAGAGCCTATCTTTACTTGAGCTAGTTCTATACAGTCTACCTCACTATGGCCTATCTTTATCTTGAGCTAGTTATATCTAGTCTACCTCCTTATAGCCTATCCTTATCTTGAGCTAGCTATATCCAGTCTACCTCACTAGAGCCTATCTTTATCTTGAGCTAGTTCTATCCAGTCTACCTCCCTATATCCTATCCTTATCTTGAGCTAGTTCTATCCAGTCTACCTCCCTATAACCTATCTTTTTCTTGAGCCAGCTATATCCAGTCTACCTCACTATAACCTATCTTTTTCTTGAGCTAGTTTTATCCAGTCTACCTCACTATAACCTATCTTTTTCTTGAGCTAGTTCTATCCAGTCTACCTCACTATAACCTATCTTTATCTTGAGCTAGCTATATCCAGTCTACCTCATTATAACCTATCTTTATCTTGAGCTAGCTATATCCCAGTCTACCTCATTATAACCTATCTTCAGAGCCCTGCTTTTATGGTGAATAAAAAAGCCCAATTTCGTTTTTAAGTTTCCCAAAAGCGTTGAATAAGCGGTGAATTACAAAAATCCTATTTTTGCGAAGAAATTAT
>CABFWB010005463.1:0-44674 GCA_902151455.1 Timema bartmani | reverse complement strand
TGGTACACCAGAGGGTGAGAGAGGGCAGCATGGTCTAATACTTCCCTAACCTGGACCATTGTACACCAGAGGGTGAGAGATGGCAGCATGGTCTAATACTTCTCTAACCCGGAGCATGAAACACCAGAGGGTGAGAGAAGGCAGCATGGTCTAATACTTCCCTAACCTGGACCATGGTACACCAGAGGGTGAGAGAGGGCAACATGGTCTAATACTTCCTTAACCTGGACCATGGTACACCAGATGGTAAGAGAGAACTTTATCTGAGTCCACACTTGTAAAACCTAACAGACACTTACACGTGATGCGGGTTGAAAACGGCATCGCCATTGTGGTGGTTGCTGTAAGTTCAATGCTAGCTAGGTTCTGTAAGGACACAGTGACGTAGGGTATATCACGTCCCTCTATACAGGGTTACGTGACTGGTACCAGGCAGCAGCGATATCAGCATTGACTTGAGAACAGAGCAAATGATGCTCGAGATGGTTCCATTTCGAATTGCTACAGTCGTGACTGCATGGAGTGGTGCTACTGTGTGAATAGGAAACGAAAAAACTATATTTTCCCTGAAAACCTCTTTTCTCAAGGGAACAAATCTCTCGGGTAAGAAATTCCAAATGTAAACTAGTCCCCCTTTAGGCTCTCCGGGTGGGGAATACTTAAGGAGAAGCGATCAACAAAGAACAATCATCAAATAAAACTTTCCCTTTTAACATAAGAACATGGAATGTAAGGAAGATGAAAAGGGCTGGGAAACAGGAAAATTTGAAAAGAGAAATGGAAAGGTTTGATGTGAACATCGCGTTTAATTGAAGCCCGATGGAAAGATAAAGATGAAATAGTGCCTGGAAATTACACAACATTCTATTCAGATAAATAAAGTGCAGAAATAGGATTGGCAAAAGTGATGAAATATAAATTGGTGTAAAGTGTTACTAAAGTGAGGTATCGTAGTGATAGAGTAATGGTTGTAAAACTAAATGCTAACTCAGTAGACATTTCGATAGAAAAATTGTACAACAACCAACCACAATTATGTCGAGGCAGAATAAATATATGATGAAATGGAAGTAATTATTCAACATGAAGGAAGAGGAAAAGTGCACCATCATCATGTGTGATTGGAACAGTGTAGTCAGTGAAGGACGGGAGTGGAAGGTCATAGAGTCACATGGACTAGGGAAGAGAGGGAAGATGTTCATAGAAATCTGCCAGCGGAATGACCCGGTAATAACAAACACCTGGTTCAAGAAACGCAAGACAAGACTATACAAATGGAAGAGCCCAGGCGACATCAGCAGATAACAACAAGACTACATCCTGGTCAAACAGCGATTCAAGAATGGAGTGAAGTATATGAATGTATTGCCAGGTGCCAACATCGATTCAATGCACAACCTGTTGGTGGCTTATATTGAAACAAGACGTGGCGAGAGCCATAAAGGAAATGCGAAGAAGGAAAGCTGCTGGAGATCACGACATACCATCTGACTTTCTGAAGGAACTGGGAAACAACGGATTAATGGCTCTGACAAAACTTATAGATAGGATCTACGAAATAAGAGAATGGTACAAGGACTTTCTAGATATAGCCATGGTGGCTCTAATGAAGAAAAAACAAGCCAAGAAATGCAGTGACCACAGGACCATAAGCCTTATCTCTCTTGTGAAGAAGATCAAACATAACCATGGTGGCTCCAAAGAAGAAGAAACAAACCAAGAAATGCAGTGACCGTAGGACCATCTTCCGTGTGAGGAAGATCGTGGGTAGAATAATCAACAGGTGACTGAAACATAAAACAGAAAGTGTGATTGAAGAATACAAAATTAGATTCAGAAAACGATAAGGAACCAAAGATTTCATTGGGATGCTGAGAATAATTTCAGATAGAGTGCTTGAAGTCAAGGAAGAGGTCTAATTGGTTTCATCTACTGGCAAAAGGCGTTCGATAGAGGGAAGTGGAAGAAACTTATTGGAATATCCAATAAGATCAGCATTAACTGTAGTGACAGAAGGTTGATTGCAAACCTGTACCTGGAACAACAAGTGAAGGTGAGGTTGAATGATGGTGAGACTAACAGCATAGAGATAGGAAGAGGAGAGAGGCAGGATACTGTTTGTCAGCCACTCTGTTCAACTTATATAGAGAATGGTTTGTCAGGGAAGCTCTGGAGGGACGTGGTAGTTTCACGATAGGAGGACGCGTCATCAACACAATAAAATACGTGGATGATCTAGCATTGCTGGCCAAAAATAAAGAAGAATTGTAGGAAATGATGGATCGGCTGGTGGGGATAGGGAGATTATATTCCAAGGAAATCAAAATTGAGAAGTCAAAAGTTATGGTGATTTAAAAAATTAAGAGCCACTGAAATCAAAATTAGAAACCAGGAGTTGGAAAAACCATAGAATTTCAAATACCTAGTAAGTCTGCTAACAAAGGATTCCTACTTAACCAAGGAAATTAGTTGGAAGATTACCATGCCCAAGGAAGCTTACAATAATAAGAGGTTGATGCTGACCAGCAAGTTGAGTTTGGAACTGAATAAGCAACTGATGAAATGTTACAGTTGGAGCATTGCACTGTATGTATCAAAAATTTGGACTCTTAGGAAAATGGAAAAGAAATATTTTGAGAGCTTTAAAATGTGATACTGGTGAAGACTTGAGAAGATCAGTGGACAGACAGGGTGACAAATAAATATGTCCTAAGAAGAGTGGGTTGGAAAAGAACCATTTTTGATGTGATTCTTCAGTACTAAGCAAGCTGGATTGTACACATCCTTAGGAGGAACTGTCATCTGGACGACATCATAGAATGAAAGGCTTAAGGAAAGAAGATCTTAGGAAGGAGGTGGTTTCAAATATTGGATGACTTGAAGGAGAGAAGAAAATTCTGGTAACTGAAGTAGAAGACATAGGACAGGGCTCATTGGCAGTCAAAGTTCACTGACAAAAGTGAACAGACCTGTTGTAAGACAGAACCCCTAATAATAATGATGATGATGATGATAATAATAATAATAATAATAGTTCACTGTTGGCAAAGAACAAACAGAAAACTAGTCAGTGGTCAATATTCTTTTGTTATAGGTGAACCAATTATTGAGAGAGAGATTGAACTATCAAATTTCTTTGGGGTCAATCAACGCACCTCTATTGTTACAAAACCAAAATTAAAGTTGACCTGATCTTTAAAACATTTTTTTTTAAATGTTAAGCCTAAGAAATTAAAAATATTTTAAGCATGGCTATATACTAATTTATATATTGTTCAAAAAATATATTTGACGTGAGAACCGAGTTTTGGACGTTTGACTTAGTGTTCTATCTCTGTCCTATAATGTTAGGGTAATTCATCACTCATTTCTTTATTTTGAGAGAGAGACTGAATGAGCCACAATACGAACCCAATGGCAATATCAATATTTATTTGTAAACGCCTAATATAATCCTTTTTGGGAGGGCTTAAAATCATACCGAGGGGGGTTAAACCTCTTCAAAAAGAATTAGAAACGCCACAACTGTTATAGTAACTGCTTGCCTTGGTTGATTTTCTGGAATAGACATACTCAAATTATTTATGTATTCTAGATAATAATATTGTGTATGTAGCTAAAATAAAACAAAACAACAAATGCCAATTAAATAACATTCATGTCATTTTTTAATTTCACTAATACTTGGATACTTAGAGTTTACAATGTTGTACCTGGGTGTAAGCTATCTGTAGGAACTTGTAAAAATATCTTATCACTACATATAAAAAGTTTAAAATTCATAAGAAGGAAAGATATCTTTCTTCATTCGTTATTTTGAAAATATGTATGAATGCGTGCTTTACAAATAAACCCGTTGCACCACGCTTCTCTCCCTGGTGTCACTCATAGCTAGAGAAATTTGGGACATGTTTTGAAATTCTCGCCACTCTCTCTTCGTCAATAGACCGGAAGTATTGGCGGACACGTGCACACCAGATGCTTGTCACCATATATGTCGTCAATCCTCCCCACACTCGGCCACATCTTCGTATCGGCGCGGACAAATGGCTGCAACATACAAACGTTTGCGTACTATGACAAATAAAGGTAACGCATTTGATAGCAAGGGCAGGATTTCCTTAGGGTGAGAAGGCGTACGACCCCAAATCCCCCAACGGGTCCCCACTTATATATCATAGTTTTGAAAAAATATTATTTCCACTCACACTACAATTTTATCTTGCCACAGTAGTTTTAAGAAAAACATGTTTTTGGTTTAGGTTATAGAAGACAATGATTTTGAACTAGCATGCAGTCCGGCACGTGGCTGTAAGTGCCTTGCAGTGTGAAAACAAACAATCCCACCACTTCAGATATTGTCGCCAGCCAGCCACGTCTTTAGTCAGAAACACTGCGTGTTCCTGTGTCTAAAGAAGCATATTTGTTTTGTGTATATCTTGAGTGTTTCTAAAGTCTGTTGACCATAGCTTTTTACCTGAACGACAGTTTAAATGCCAGTAGTGTGCTTGCCCTGTCATCACAGTGATGGGATTGGCTGAAATCCCTGGACTGTGGTTGGCTGTTGGCTTTCCCCTTCCCTTGTTCCCCATTCCCTCCCCTGCCCCCTTTCCACGGTTTATATTTGTTTCCAACTTGTTGGCTCCTGTCCAAACTTATTTGTTCCTGTACCATTGGTTTGTTTATGTGTGCTCATTGGTTTTTTATGTGCACACAATGGTTTTTATGTCTGGGTAGGATTGGGATGGCCGTTGGAATTTACTTGTGGGAGTTTTTTTATTTATTTATTGGTTTGTGAGTTTATTTTAATTATTGGTAGGGGAAGTGTACAGTCCACGACGTCAGGAACTCCTCCCGCAGCGTATCGGCATCATTACAGAGGGCACAGCATGAACCTCTCCTGATGGCCCTTAGCGTAGAGTTTGAACACTGAGCAGCCGGCAGTGGTTTGTAGCCGTAAGACCCCTTTCACCTCCTCTCACTCTGCCATACCCCTCTACGTGTGTCAAACCCCTAGGGAAGTGGAAACTTTGAGGTCATAATCGACATGGAGAATTGAACCCTTAGTGAGAATCGTTAACCCTAAACATTTTATAAATTTTGAAAGCGGATAGTAATGACCCTATTGAAGAGTCACTAACCTGCCCCACCCCTTGACATAAAAGCGTCAAAGATAAGTACTCTTGACACATTGGGAACGACCTTTGAAGACTAAAGTTCTGATGTGGTTTCTAACACTCATTCAGGGGCTGATTTTTGGCAAATAAAACTTAGTTATACACCTTGTTGTGTTTTAGCGTTCACCATGTACGGTCACATAGATTCAAAACATGATATATTTGCCCTAATGATGTCGGTCTAAAAAGACAGAATAAAAGAATTAGGGGTTGTTAATCATTTGAAAAAGCTGTACCATCATTTGCGCTGGATTTTTCTGAAAATATTTTAAATAAGATCTTTAGGCAAATTGAGATAGCTGTGGTTTGAGAAGATAGAGAGAGGGAAGAAAATAAATATTTTTTATTTCCAAGCTAGTGGCTATAGTATTGTTACTTGTAGATGATGCCATTTTATACGAATTTAAAATATGTTTTTTAATAGTTAATGAGTGGCAAACTTACATATTAGCCGATCTATTGTGTCCAAAAGTTTACCCCAGCAGGGATTTGATTCCAACTTTCTCCGCCAGAAATAGATGATCCTGACATTTATACGGCATGGCCACCGGGATTCTAATGGAGAGGTAGCACCACTGATGCATGTTAGAACGCTTGTTGAATCAAACACTTCCTTCCCGTTATGGGTGCATTTGAATTTACGTGTTCCCACCAGAAATTGATGAGCCTGACATTTAGACGGCGTGCCCACAATGATTTGAACCTCGGTATCTTTCGGTGTGGGGTGGTAGGGATTTGCAGCCCCTACATAAGAAACCGGCAGAGTTTGACATTTATTTTACAGTAGTGTGTGACCAAGTGAAATGTGTAATAGCATTGGATTTGGTTTGAAATGTGAAATTCATATTATAATAGTAATTAGCGTTTGTTAACCTATCAACCCTAGTAGAGATTTGAACCCCTACCTCCTTACGACACAAGGCATGATCTGTACCCTCATTTACGTGGTTGGAAAACATAACACGACCTTAGAGGGTGGATAGCGGTCCTTCACGGCATATAGGGTTCCATAGCCACCAGCGGGGTAAAACGTCCGTGTTCGACGAACACGTGACCACGACTACGGCGTAACGGTACATCCAAGCTGTTTTACATGAATCGGGGAATCACTGATGAGGAAACAATATTATTGACCTATAAGAAGCCCACACATTTACATTCGGCACACCCCGTTGATGCGACTATAAATAGACCTTGAAATCATTACATTCGGTCATTATAATTAATAAATGCAGTGGATAAACATCAAAATGAGCTTCGATGCACTAGAAAATTGGATAGATTCAGCTATGTTTTAAAGCGTTTTGTATATTTTAGTGGTAACTATTTTGCTTATTACGTCTTTGCTATACAGAGGTATTTGCTATTTTGATAGAATATCAAGAAGACTAAACCCTGGCGCCTGCCGCAATAATTCAACCAGCAGCACCCGATGGCTTGGATCCTTTGTCGTTTTTCAGCGAGGAAGAAATTTGACTAGCAGATAGCAACTGGTCCATGGGTAAGCGTTTTGCTATAGATATTAGATAATTAGCAGTGTTTTTCCCCACGATAGTAATTAATATGTATTTATTTAATTTCAGATTACTGGGATCCATATGGTTTGGACGACGGTCTGAGGAACCAGGGGCTACAAGCACCACTGCTCAGCGATTGGGCGCTACACGACGTAACGTCCGCGGTGGATTTTCAGTTTGTATTCGAACGCCGCCCCTTGAAAGCAGAGAGGTGGAGGTAGGCTCTGTACTGGACAAGCTCCTAGAAGAAGTTGGTGCTCTGCCCCGTGGAGCAGGCTTCATCCCACCGGACCCTGCCGCAGGCCCAGGAAAAACCATCAGCCTGATGTTTGGGGTGAATTCGATGCGATAGTTCGACTAATATGTAAGTTTGCCACTCTTTAATTACTAAAACTATCTCTTAAAGAAAATCTTTTAAATTTGTATAAAAGGTACCATTTACAAGTAACAATACTATTGTCACTAGCTTAAAAATAGACAACTTACTACACAAGATTTATTTTCATCCTCTCCTCTCCAAACTACCTTTGTTTCGCAGGCATACCAAAACCTTTTGTCAGCGGACTGTTTCAAGTCCAACAAAAAATAATATTAGCTCTTATATTCATAGTATGGAAGGTTATTATTTTTTATTTTAGTCATTACAAATATTCAAATCAAAAAAAGAGAGAGAAAATTATGATTGTTACTTTAGCTATTTATTAAATTCACGTTTGCAATGTGCTGGATAAAATTTTTATAAAATATTCAGCCGCTCATTCGAAAGCATTTCCTTATACTAAACTATCCTTCCCGGGGTTCAATTCCTGACATGGCTAAAAAGGTTTGTTCGATAAATTAACATCCAGAGGACCGGATTTCGTGGATGTCCTGGTTTTAAGCTATACGCATTTTATGAATAAAAGTGACCCGAGCTTTAGGTTGGAAAACAGTAATGGATCTAAATTAAATTAATATTTTCAAAGCAAAAAATTGTTTTATTTAATCCTGAAACAAAATTATTTTTAAAAATGGAAAACTTAATTCTTACCATTAAAAATTACTTTCTAACATGATTATCTATTTTTACCCATTTGTGTTACATGGTTTAAGACATGTTTTATCCAATTTAAAGCTAGGTTTCTGGAACCATTATCGTGGTGCTGGTGAACCTGTTATTTATCGAGATCAAAATTAAAGTTTCTAGCTAACAGATGGCATTGGCATCTATAAACCATCAATTTAGAGTCGAAAAATGTGCACTCTGTTGAACAATTATATGGTATATGATTTTAAAACGAGAATAATGTAGATCTAATGTTTCATTCGTATTTGTTTTAATGTGTTTTAAGTATACAGATATTTCTTACAGGCATTCAAATATATTGACATAATAATTAACAGGATAAATTATATTGTTGTTTTAGCCGTTTATTAAAAAAAGAGAGGAAAATCCTATAAATTGGCGCATGATAATTTGCTTGCTGAGCCAAGTTTCCGGGTTCGATTCCCAGCATGGATGAAAATATAACATCGGTGAAATGTAGATTTAAAATTTCATAGTGATAAATTAACTTCCCTGGACTGTATTTTGTACCTGTCCTAGGGATCAAGTGTATTTTATTACACACACTTTGCGAATGTTGTTATCAGTTAATGCAATTATGTTTAGGAAAAATTGGAACAATATATTATATTAATACCAAATGTTTTTTGAAATTTAAAAGTAATGTATATTAATCGTAGAATTTAAAAAGCAAATAAACATGCGTAAGTTTGCAGAAAATAAAATAAATAATTTAAACTTAGAATGATTGGAACAATTATATTTAACGTGTTTATTTTGAAGTTAGTTTGACAAGTGTTTGGATTCAGACTTTTGTGTTTTATTTTAAATGGGTGTTGGAGATTCGGGCTCTCTTCTCCCAGGAAAAGGACAAGGTGTTTCACCCCGCCTCCCCTTAACCCCGCTGTAGAAGCACCTCCTCTGAACCAGGGTGACGGTATTCAGACCCAAGCTGTGGTGAGGCAGACGGGATCCACGGTCCTCTCTAAGCCCGTGGCAATGGCGGGACCATCTTCAACACCACAGCCGGGAATTAGTGGGCTGGCAAATAAGTTTGGTGGAGCATAGTCAAATGGTATCTCTCTTCAAATTGTCGATGAGAAAATTAAGCAATTAAATTTTTTTTATGTCGGGTGTGAATTGATCATACGATCAGGGACGCCAGAAAGTGATCGTGACGCACAAACCTGGCTCGAGGAGCTCAAGGAGCAAATCACTGTTTTGCTAGGGCATCTCCAAGATCACGGAGATAGCGCGGAGGATCACGTAGGTCTGATACTATAAAGCACAGACTTCTCGTCAGACAAGTATTTGTATCATTTATATGAGCGGATCAGCTCGACGTGCAGAATGTACTCTCTAATGTAGAACAAGTGTTACAAAGCAATGCTTCTTTCCTCACTTCGGCGCCCTTGTATATCAAGTTACAACACTTTAAAGAGCCGTGCAGTAGGGCTAATTATTAATGTGATAAAATATCTCCCGCTAGAACATATAAACGTAATAACAATGGGATTATTACGATTCAAAATAGCACCATACTTTGCCTTGCCCGTGGGTTGATTGTCACCGAAGCTATATGTGATAATAAACGAGAGCCTGGATGCATGGACTTGAAAATCTTTAGACAACTCAAAATTGGTCGTCCTATTGAAAAACTCAAAATAAAGAGACTATGCCGTGATGACCATGTGAATCATTTGAGAGATGCTGGAATCACTGAACTGAAACAATTTCAAACATATCTCACCGAATACAAAATCACCGTGTTCAGAGATCGTCGTGGGAGGCAGGTCCTATATGAGGGGTCTACCACTCCTGATAATTCCTTTAAAGGCTACCTTGATTTGTATTTTCACGATGACAATCAAAACCATTTTGATATCATAGCATCATTAACAGCCGCATTTAATTGCGTGTACTTTTGCCTTGAGTGTCGTTTGCCATTTTATTATAAGAACGAGCACAAATACAAATCTGCGTGTAAAAAATACTACACCAAAGCGGTTTGCAACAAACCAGACTTGTTTTGATAACCATAAATGTCCCAGTTTTTGCAGAGGTCACATGTTGATATGTGATGTCAAAAATGTTTGGGAAGTATGTGGGCAATTTTCCAGTTTGGAAAGATCAAATTATTCACAACCAATTTTAGAGGAATTTTATGCGGGTTATAGCGGCCCCTAACTGAGAATTATAAATCACCGTGATACTTCCTAGGCCCCTTATTGTGTATAATCATAGCTGTGTCAATGCTCTCTAGTTGTGACATCACCGGGAAAAACCCATTGCCTGGGGAGAGTCGTGACATAATTCAAGATCGTGTTCTATTCCTGTCTCGACTTGTCTTGGCGAGCCGCCAAACTGTAGCTAGAGTTGCGATGACTTCACGGGGAAACCCTTTGCCACATAGATGGGGAAAGGGGAGGGTTGTGACACCAAAATAGATTCAGAGTCTTGCGGAAAGGAACTATTTTTCACATTCTACTCTAAACGGTCGTCGGGAGAGGAGTGCCTGACGCCGTAGACTGCAGACTCTCCCACCAATAAATAAAATAAACTCTCACACCAATAAATCAAAAACTCCCACAATTAAACTCGAAAGCCCGTCCCAATCCTACCCAGACAATAAAAACAAATGCGCAGACATAAAAAACCAATGCACACACATAAACCAATGAGCACACATGAAAACCAGTGGGACAGGAACAAACAAGTTTGGATAGGAACCAACGAGTTTTAAACAAATACAAGCCGTGGAAAGGGGGTCAGGGGAGGGGGAAAGTCAACATCTAATCACAGGCCAGGGATTTCAGCCAATCACAGCGCTGTGATGACAGGGCAGGCACACTACTAATGTCATATGTTTAGTTTTTGGTTTGCCAATACTTGTTAAAGATCACTTTATTTTTTATAAATGATAAGTTTTTTGATAACATGTTATATTTTACATTTAAAATAACATAATCTTAAGTTTTCCCACACTATTTCATTACTTTTATTTCTTTTTTTTTCAATCTGAAATAATATTTTAAACATAATTAAAAGTATTTATTCTTCGTTTTGGAATAGAATGTTACCTATAATGTGTGATATAGTGCATAAATATATACTTGTTAATACAGGCATTATACTTACTTAGATAAGAGAAAATACTTGTCTTATTCATAATCAATTATTTTATTATTATTTCATCGTATTTCAAAATATTTAACTTAATAAAATATTTTTATCAACTGCGTGGGGTGCACCATTGTAAAGATTTTTTAGCGTCATGGTCAATCACATGGTTTAAATTCGTTGGCCGCCTTTTTGAAGCTTATACTTTGTTATACTTTTTGTGAAAGTTTTGTGAATAATTATAATTTAAGTGAAATAAAACGAGAAATAAGCTAACTATCACAGTCATACATTACCATATGTTTCCATTACTATCCAAAGTGACTGATGCCAGCTGTTAGCGTAGGGATACATTAAGGACAAATTATAGTAACTTTTTGAGCTGTCATTCAAGTAAACTCGGATGGTGAATGTACTCTATAAAGGGTCATTTTAGGATTGTGTTGATTTGTTAAGTTATGTTGTGACATTTTACGTAGGTAATCTGAATAATTCAATTCAAGTGCTTGAGACAATAAATGTTTCAAGATCAAATCTTTATCAAAAAAGGAAAGTGAAATAATAAGTTCAAGTTTTCAAAAAGCAGCTCAATTCCAAATATGCTTATCAAAAAAAGGCTGGATTTGCGGCTGTGTTATGGAAAAATACTTGTACTGTTTTCCATGAACTTTTGAGGACAATGAACATATATATTTATGCACATTAATAACACAGCTGCAGAGTTTATACAACAGATCCCTGTTCCTTTGAATGAATTTGCAATTTTTATTCTTCCATGTTGTTCGTGAAATCATTTTTATTTAAGTTTAAATCAATGAATTTTTAAAAAATATTACCGAAATGTATATTTTCTTTTAAATGTATTATTTGAAATAAATAAAAAATCGGCCCCACCCTTCTGCTTCTAAAGTGACAAGTCACCACTACTTGAAACATAAAACTAAGAAAAGGAGATAAAAAAATGAATGAATAATAAAGTAGCAGTGACGTGAAATCACCATCGCTTTGTGTTAACTTCTGCAGTTTCCCAGTTAAATAAATACATTGAAGATTAAATTGAGTATTTAATAAAATTTGGTGTCTAATTGGCATTCAATTACTTTAACCTTTTTTATCAGTAATATCAGTTGAGTACGATTAAATGGTTGCTAGTTAGCGTTTGAATTTACTTCGACATTTTCTAGAAATTACTTTTTTTAGATAGGCTACCAGCATTTGCCCACGGCTTCACTCGCATTAAGCAATACATCAATATATTTACAACTTCAAAGCTAGAAAAGAATGAAACCTTGCTGAGAGCAGTTGTTTATGTAAATACGAGGATTCAAGAAACAACACTAACTAACTCCACTTCCACCCAAGCTCATATCACATGCCATATTATGCACCCACAACACCAGCCGCGAATTAAGTCCACTGCTTATGTTCCCTGAGATATAAGAAGCACGACAGACGCATTACCAACTCGATCCGATGAGTATTCTTTGAGTTTACTGACAACAAACAAACAGACATTCAATTTTACAGAAATACCTTAAAATTGCATTAAATGTATAGATACTGCGCAGTTATTAATGCTAGAATAATCAGTAAAATGAAGATGGTATTAATGAAGAATTAAAATGATCCACGCTAATAAAATAGAATCCAAAAAAGAAGAATTTTTATTTAAATATGTTTTTAAAATATAATCAAATAGGATCTCCCTTAAACATTAACAATTTATGGAAAATAGGACGTTTACCATAGTTTTGAATATAATATTAGAAATCTACTTCCTCGCAGTTGTTGAAAATCACGAATTTACTTTATATTAATCTTCGATAGTGATTGTCGTTTCTTGAAATTTCACAATGATTAACTTGACAGTTTTACATTTGAAACGGCACTTTAATTGTAACTAGTTAGCCAAAATGAAACCTTTTCAGAGCATTGCTGATATGTCTTATGTATCTCGTTATTCAAATTCAAATATAGGGTGTATTTTAATTGGTATCGAATAGTCTAAGAGCGTATTCCCATCAACCAAACATCAAGAAAAGTTCATATAAACATGGCTCTACAAACGCTTAGTTTTAGAGTGATTAAAGGTTTTCCTCAAAGATGGATTTGGTCGTGGGGGATTCATTGAATGACCTTCTTAAGTCACCAAATTGATTTTTATCCCTGTGGACATTTAAAGTCAATTGTTTGGCAACACCTGTGCCTGATGTTGAGGTTTTACGAGAGCGTATCGTAGATGGATGTGAGCAAATACGTTACACCTCAATATGTATTCAACATAGTAGGACAAAGCATGGAATACAGGCTCAGAAGATCCATCGAAGCAGGAAACAATTTTTTAACAAAATGTTTTGTTTTGTGTTTTTGTTTTATTTTTTTTAATGTGACGTGTTTAATTAAATTACTTGATCTTTTGGATCGCAAATTACCTAAAAAATGATATTTCTCTTACCATAGAAACTAAGCGTTTCTAGACCCATGTTTATATGATATTTTTTAGATGTTTGGTCGAGGGGAATTATTTCAAGTTTGACAAAAAATAATTCAAAATAAAATGAAAAAAATAAATTGTAAAGTGTACAATTGAATGCAGTACCACCACATTTTAAAAGATAAATCATTTAAATATAGGTTAAGAATGATATTAAGACAATATCAATAAAACATCACTTCACGAATGATCAGTGAGATGTTAAAAAAACATATAGATATAATTCTCTATCCCTGTTAAAACAAAAATTATTTAAAAATTTAAATGTGTAAACCCCGTAGCCATATTTACAAAAATTACGATACTTTTTTTTAGCTTGTGCTAGACTATTTTTGTTTTATCACCGCTGGGAATGCTGCTTGTTCACGGGTGTAAGGCCTGTTCCATTCACTGGATATCACAGCCTCCATTGTGTGAGGCGCCATCTTAAGAGGATTGGTGCGGGGATCCATCCGACCATGCTCTATCTCTGAAATCTCTTGACGAATACCTTCACAAAACAAACATTTTGACATTTACTGGTCTAAAATACCTACGTTTACATTTTCATGAATTTATACATACTGTAATGTGTACTTAAAATCTATCTCTAATAAATCTAATGCAACTACACTCATATACATATTGGTTTGTATCTATTCAGTGTATGTTTATTAAATAAGCTGAATAGATACAAATCGTGGTAATAAGTTAGAACAGTTGTACTTAAACTTTTCAATGATGTCACCCCTATGACCTATCCGAAAACCTCTCTCTAACCCTTTTTAAAAAATGTTGTTGCGCACTAACAATATTTATTGAGAAAAAATTCAAAACAAAAACAATGTCTGTACATTTTACAGGTAAAATATTAGTCATAAGGTTGGTATTTTTGTTTATGTAAAATTATTTTTATATATCGAATTGCTAGTTATAGTCTAGAAGCATAACTGGTAGTTTAATATAGTTATTCATAAAAAAAAACGTTCGTCTTGTATTAGCCCTATTATATAGCCACTTTACCCAAAAGGGGGTAATCACCCCCAGGTTAAGAACCACTGAGTTTGAACATATTTCAATTAGGTGAAAGTTGAAAGATTAAAGTTATATTTAACTACATAATTAAAAATAAGTATCACTTAACACAATTCACTTAGAGCTAAGTACGAGTATAATAATTTAATATTTACATAATTTTAAAACATCAAATGTATCATTGTATAGATGACATTTTGAAAACCAGTAATACAGCAAGTTATCCATTTGAAAATACAAACTAACGTATTTTTAACATTATCTGTAGGGGTCTTGGGCCATTACAGCCTCACCTTGTAGACTGTGAATTATTTTCAATATATTGGAGTGTTTTACCTCTTGAAGTTGTTGAGCTTCTACCTTCATTATCTCATTATGTGTGAATAGATACAATTTTTTAAATTGTGAATCAAGTGATAAGCTAAAAGAATTATTTTACTTAAATACTGTATGGTAATTTTTATCTAGACAGTTTTTCTAACACATTTTTCACGAACAAAAATTAACAAATTACATAGCAAAACTCCTAGCATGCTTTCCAAAGAGATTACACAAACAATATACCACCTGTTTTATTTTTACACTGCCACCTGTATTATTTTTACCCAGCACCTTCATTATGTATTTTATCCCAAAGATTTGTCCTAATTTTGAGACCTTTGATAGGGTCTAAGGCAATAAATGTGCAATGCCTTAATTTTTATCTTGCTTCTCTTCGTATACAGGTTACCACATCATTGAGCCTGTTAACTACCTACTATGGGCATTTCCATATTCTCTGGAGATTCGGATATATGTCCTTTTTCCTCTGTGAATTTTATAGCTACCAGCTATCCAACTTAAAAGATATTTTCGTTTGCTTAGGGAACGTAACGTGTGTTCATCCGGTCACTTTTGATCTTTATTCATGACCTTTCAATTGAGTGCAATTTTACTAAGTATCCCAAAGAAGTTATATGTGATTGTCTCATCTAGATTATCAGGGAATCTTACTTAAGGGTCACAACGGAACCACAGATCTCAACCAAAGAGCATCTTACAGATATAATTCTGGTTGTTTCATGAACAGCTGATCTGTAGGATAACAAGTTCATAGAAATTTTGATTTTCTGAGATGAATACAATCAAGTTTTGTTTCAGAGTTACGTGAAGTGTCTCAACAATTCCATCTATTTAGGGCTGAAGAGAGTGACCTACTGATTGTTTTTAAATCAAGGCTCTTGTTACTCCTTATCTGCCTCTTAATTTGTAATGGTTACTAGCTCCAGTCACTTCGTGAATTAGCCCATTAAAGCAAAAGTCTATCGATTTTCCCTTTCTGTTACGGGAAGTAGACCTACATCTATACTCTTGAAAGGGGTACATTCATTTTACTGCTGCATTTTACTCCTTCCTTTAGTCCTGGGTCCTCTTCTTGAAGAGAAGGCGTCACATTTCAAGCATCAGCTTTCAACGTCATCCCTACAATGCAGACAGTATAACCGTTCTCTTACTTTTAACAGAGGCTTGTTTACACCAGAATATTCTTCAGCAGGGCAGTTATGAAGGTCTTCCAGCACCGTCTTGAATAGGTTCCTAAGCAATTCCTAATGTTATTACTCGTAGACCATCTTCTAAATCCCATCTTAGATAAAGACTCAATTGTTCAAAATGAAGGAGTACCATTCTGACAACAACTCCAAAAAAGAATTCTGTCAGACACGCCAAGTGACCCTCGCAGTAACTTTGGAAGACTCAACTTCTAAATCCTGTCCAAAGACCTTAAAAAAGTTTTTAAAAAATCTATTGAAATTTCGCATCTAAAATGGCGTTCAGGAACTAACCAACAGTGAGGACATCAAGTGTGTCAGAAAGACTAGGGCTAGTTGTACAAGTTTTTCCACATTCGTTACCAATTATTCCATAAACTTTCCAAATCCTTAGAATATATTTTTAATTGAGTGTGATAAAGATATTGGAGACGTTTGTCACTAAAGGTAAACTCAAATGCTGATGTCAGGATCTTTTAATCCAGTGGATTAATTTCTGAAAGGCTTTGTAGCACTGCCAACGCACGTCCCTGAAGTTTTTTTTTTGTCAAATACTGGGCATTTCGTGTCATTCCCCACCAATTTCAAATTGTGTTTGGTAATCACACCAGATATATTTTCTATCATATGAAGATGGTTTGAACGGGGATCTCTCCTTTTAAAGTATTAGTACGATATTTGAATCACACTATTTCCATATGCAGTTTGAAACTTTGTCTAATTTTGTTTCAAATATTCTCGTAAAAATACCTAAATTGACATTTTTTTCACTCTTCATATGTCATCTTATTTCTCGTGTAACATAAATTTACCATCAACTATTCAAATCTTTGCTTTGTATTCTTTTTTCGTGCTGGTCATGTCCTATTTCAATATAATTTGTTTTGTCAGCGTGCTGTTTATGGCTTATTTAATTTACATAATCTGTTTCATCTAGGCCTGGAGGATTGCTAATAAACCTTGAATATCCGTGATAATCTTTATCGTTACTATAAACCAAACACCAATCTATCACTATCCTACTTTTGACACCAGTGTAACACGACTGATGGGGGTCGTAGGATCCTCAAACCTCACCGTGTAAACCGTGAATTATTTTCAAGATACTGGAGTGTTTTAACTTTAGAAGATTTTGTACCTCTACCTATAATATAATTAGATGTGTTTGGTAAGTATAGCTTTTCCTATTCTCAATCTTGTGAAAGACTTAAAGAAAACTTCATTTAAATATTGCATTTATTGAATATTTCAATTAATTATTATTCATTATTTTTCCACGAACAATATAAACAATCATCATCATCATCATCATCATAAACTGTTTCCTGGCTATGACCGGGTCAGTTTAGTAAAATACCTCCATCTTACTCTATCCTTTCACCATCCTACCTCCTTTAATTGCTTCCATAAGCCAACAAACACAAATAAAAACTTCTTACAAGCTTACCAAAGAAATATCATACCTAATATACCACCTCTGGTGAGGGAATTGTAGCAAGAAGGTATCTCGATAAAAAAATACACCCACTTTGGTGGCTACGTGGTCTAACGCGTTATTACCGCAGTAGACCAGACTGTTGCAAGGCCAACACTGCACTGCTGTTGGCAAAACCGCTAAAAGTGCTCTTCGTCCACACAAGGATTGGTATCAAGCCTGCATCGGAATTCAAGCTGTCCTTTTCTTTTATAATTCACGTAAAAAAGGCTAATCACATTTTTCCTTTTCAATAGCCAAACTCACTGCAATTTCAATCAGCGCATCATGCTTCTTATTACAGTATTTATATCCCTTCATCTTACAATCCCACAAAACAGGTCGAGAACAATATACCTCAATTAAATCACTAACTCTTTCACTCAACCACTCCATGTTCACGGGTTTAAGGACAAAGTACAACTAAACCAGTGGATACTGCACAGAAGTTGCCGAATAACAAGCACAACACATCCACACTACATGTGCTAGTATGGCTTTCTTTGAACCGGACATACAATCATCGGTTTCCTGATGGAGTTCCTCTGGCCTCGCGGTGGCACGGTTTAGGTCACCGGCACAGGCCTACACAAGCGTCCACACCAAATCCGCAGTGCTGAGTTGGCCATGCCACCGGCATAGTGTGGACGTGGCTTTATCGCCATCTCAGTCCACCATGGCTGGCTAATGGTAACTTGTGATGGGATGGCAGTTTTGTAGTGACAGTGAGTGCAACAAATAATAGCGTTTGTGCATGACTGCGTGTCCAGTTCCCTAGATATGAGTTTTGTTTATTGAGTTTAGGCAAGATTTTTATAGTTCGAAGCTGTTTCAGTGGAATCTCTTAGGGAAAAAAATTAACATGATTCTTAAGACAAGGAAACAATCTTCCAACTAATCAGCTGCATCTGTATACAGCTACAGCTGCTGAAAGTGGACCATAACCATAAGTGAAGGTACTTATTTTAATACAGAATGGCCATCTGTATGGACTCAGAAAATGTGAGAGTGTAAGAAAAGTTCTTTCCCTTGGCTCGATTATCAAAACGGTAAATTAGTCTGTAAGATATGCAAGCAATTGTCTCATCTTTGCACGTTTAAAAAGGAACGTACATTCATTTCAAAAGAATGGTATTCATATACTATCACTTTCAATGGATCTACGAAGGCTGCCCAGCTCACTTATTTAAGATTTATTTTTTTCCACACAAACAATTTTCTAGCCATACAACGGCAGAAACAATAACTGCAAAGTCGAAATTGGAGACAGTGGAAAGCATGTGTGATGCAATGATGCAATAATGCAATGCCTATTATATTACACTGACAAAAACCGTATTCAGGTCAGCATATTACCCAGCGAAACATGACAGGCCTTATTTTGACTATTTCGGGCTTTTGGAGCTACAAAAAAATAATTGGCGTTGACATTGGTGTTGGGTCACACTAAAGATTTAGTGCAGTAGAAATAATTGATCACGTTTCAAACAAAATGAAAAAAAGAAGTAATATAACAGGTGTTGGGTATTTCAGCTAAAATTTCGATCATAATAGCTGAATCAATTAGCTTGGCATCTAAATCTATATTAATTGTTTATTTAAATGTGAAATTACCAAAGATCTTCCCCCAAACTTTTAATTTTGGATTTAATAGAATTACCTAGCCAAACATCTGATTTTTTTTTTTCAAAATCTACGGAGTTGTTTAAACAAACATGGTTTTGATGACAATTATCTCAAAGAAAGTCTAGTTGCGTTTGCAAGTGATGGTGCAAATGTCATGTTACGGAAAAACTGTTAAAAAATATCCATACATCATAGTGTGGAAGTGCATGAACCATAGATTAGAATTATCAATAAGTAATGCAGTTGACGACTTGGGGGTCATTAATCATTTTCAGAATTTCATGAACAAACTGTATAGTGTCTTTAGTAAATTGTCAAGAAAAAACAGCGGGAATTAGCCTAGTGTGCTAATGAGATAGACCTGCAACTTGATAAAATTATATTGATATTAGGCACCAGATGAGTATCTTGCTCTTCTAAATCCTTAACATTCGTATGGTTTGAATATAACGCTCTATACAACAATTTAGCAAGGCCAGGGAGGACCCAAGTAGAAGATCGAAAGAACGGGCTATGTGTAATGGACCAATTAAACGCTTCTCACTATCTTAATTCTTATTAGACTTGGCAATCATGTATGATATTTTAGCTGAACTTTTAATGCTGTCAGAATGTTTATAGAACAGAGATATTACAGTGGTCTATGCAGACAACAGCATAAAGAGAAGCGTACAATTTCTTGAAAGCTTAAAAGAGAAGTCTGGGACTAAATTCTTCGAAGCTTTGATGCAATAAACGAGGGTATTTATTGCGTCGTTCCCATAAGATATCTTGCTAAATGTCTGCAATCAACCATCAGCAATTACTATCAAGTGTAGTTAACAATCTGAAAAGAAGACTGCCTGCTACAATTTCCGGTCATGAGCCTTAAAATGTGAATGCAGATCCACATGAAGAAGAATACGACTACAGTAATGAAAGTGTTTTAAGTGATAGCTGGCCTCCAGATAAACCCATAGGATATGAAGAGCATGATATTGAAAAATTTGTATTAGATTCAAACTAAATGTATCTGAAATAAAAAAAATATCTATGGATCATCTTGAGAAACAACTCTTATATTCCAAAAGACTTGAATCCTTTGTTAAACTGCACCAAGCTTAAACCCTGAACTTCCGCTTAATGTGAGCGTGGATTTAGTCACACAAATAGTATGGCATCACCTACTCGGACAAGAATTACAATACTACTGAGCCTTATGTGAAGACACGGTTAAGAAAACACCACACCGCAGACAACACAAGGATACGACAAGCTAAACCTAGCCTTAAATAATAGGAAAAAGACAATCCGTTCGCCAAGTTTTATAATTAATAACTTATTAAAAATGAATAGGCATCACAGTAGGCCTACTCTTATCTTATATATCGAATATATCATTTTATTTGTTTTTTAAGTATTTCAATGTACTCATTTTAATTGATATTTGATGAGATATAGTATTCCATTTTTAAACTATCAGTATGAAAATGTTATTGTGTTAAAAAATACTCAAAAATTTTTTTTTTAATTTCTATTATATATACTATGCAATTCTAAGCTAACTAATTGCTTTTATATCAATATTACGTTAAAACTTTTTTCATACTATGAATCATTAAATTCAGATGAAATTTACTGTGCTCTTTGCGAATTCTTAAAAATTTAGGGGATGTGCGCTAATTAAGTTTAGTGCCTTAGTAACCATTAAAAATGCTTCAAATAGCTTCTAGAGGCATTTATGTCTGTGAATTTTTTTCGCCTAGGATGGCTAGGGGTTTTTACCATCCAGGCCCACCCTTTAACTTTGAGGTGGCTACGGCCTTAGTTCCGGCACTGCTAAATTTACGACTACACCACTAGTAACATAGTATATCACTTAATGACTCTTATATCAGGATTCCACTTTAGCTGTAATAATAATAAAAAAGAAATTATTCGCAATGCATCATGCATCATACAAAGTTTTTCTAACATTTTATCGTTTTTAAAACAAAATACAATCTGACAGGTTTAATATATTGAAATATTTTTCGGGGGTCAATGGCATTCAAAATTAATATTTAGATTAACTCAAGTATGATTTTTTCTACTGCGTCTTACTAGAGGTATGGGCTTACTGTAATTGAGATTAAATTTTAAATTGCTTATATATATATATGAATCATCCATTACACCCTTCCCATCTACAAAATATAACAAGGCAACATTTTTGAATAGTAACCCAAATAAATATTTTGAGGTTTTAGTGACAATTTAGACAAACTAAATTTACTTGAAAATAAGCTACTGCCATGTCAACAATCTGACAAAGGATAGTTGACAGAAAGTAAGAAAAGGTGTATAGCTACATTGTACATGCGTTTAAATGTTTTCTTAAAAATATTTTAATAAGTTTAATGGCATACAAATTTGAACCATTATTATAGTTTTAAAAAATGTTTACAGACCTACTATTTAATGCAGTGAATTTAGAAAGTGTTGGAAGTTCTAGTACCGGAATGATGACAAAGAAAATAAACTAAAATTGTACCCATAAAAAGGTACCAAGTCCGGATAAAACCCTTTAAATATCTAAAAATCCTAATAATAATTTGGAATTTGAAGTAACTCACTTATAAGAGCGTCACAGAATCGGTCTAGTTCCTCCTTGTCTTCTGACTCTGTAGGTTCTATCATAAGGGTCCCATTGACCGGCCAAGACATGGTCGGGGCGTGAAAGCCTGTTGAAACAGTCACATCAAGGTGTTCTCATGAATATAGTCGACCTTTAATAATAAATGGAACCTTTTGCTGCCACAACTTATGGCTTTTATAGTGTATAATATCTTATATACTTTAAAGTTAAAAACTACTCCTGGACACGGGAAATGAACCCGGGATCTTTGGCTTAGTACGCCTATAACATTATCCACTGAGCTATCCATAAGTAATCCCGTGCCTCAGGTCATTATTTTAGGGTAAAATCTGTGATGGACTTGTGGAAATGATCAGCTACAAATGAGTAATCAATTAAGATCACGAGCTAACAGGTCCCGCTCTGGAATGCTTTATTTCTTACCAGAATCCTACTGTAGTATATAGTGGTATATTGGTGGTATGAACGGCCATGTAGAACGGAAGTAGAAATTCCCTTCTGGGCGGTCTTTTATCCTACCTAATTAATAGTACAGGATTTGATTCTGGTACGAGGTTAAGCCTTCCTAAACAAGCTTCCTTTAAAAGAAATCATAGTAATATATATTAGCCTAGATTAACATTATTAAAGAAAAACTCATGAGTTTAGAACTTTGTCATGCTTTTCAAACCTTTTATTAACACATTTATTTCATTTAATTAGTCTTATACTCTTGTATCTCATATATTAAATCAAATTAGTGAATGAAGCCAAAATGTCTTATTGCCTTGTATATGTCCTGGAGAGAGAGAGAGAGAGAGAGAGAGAGAGAGAGATATCCCAGAAACTTTGCTTCTCTCTTAAACAATGCTATGGAGATGATAGCTCAAATATTTTAGCCACAAATGTCCATCCAGTTATATTATATAAATCAATGGTTGTTATTATCATTTACATTTAATACTTGTATAATAAATACATAATTGTTTTCTATGAGCATGACTTAGCTTTCAACATTGCTTATGTCCAAAGTTTCCTATTTCTTCTCCCGAGTTATTGAAACACGTCTACTCGAGATAAAGACATGGCAGAGAGTCTCTACCACTTTCCTTCCTTTTACTCTCAGAGAACAAGCCTACGCAATGTGAATGCGCGAACTCAGGAAACTTAATTAATATAAAACAGATGGCCCAGACAAAGCCATCTGTTTTTACAGCTGGAGGATCGCGAAAGTTTAAATTCAAACTAAGCCAATAGTTCGTGCTACAATGCCCTGAACATTATGTAAAGCTTAACTTAACTACAGAACAAAGAACAATAGTCTCTGAAGCTTACTATATATAATGTAAATGTTACATGGTATCTTGACATACATCATCTTACCATAGTCCATGAGTCTCTTGGCTATGTCCACAGCCTCTATGTT
Source organism: Timema bartmani (assembly GCA_902151455.1). Lineage (NCBI taxonomy): Eukaryota > Metazoa > Arthropoda > Insecta > Phasmatodea > Timematidae > Timema > Timema bartmani. Next base: position 21,656 of record CABFWB010005463.1, on the reverse strand, counting down.
GGCAGATTTTTTCAGCTCCCGCACGTCCAGTATAAACTCATGAGCTACCAGTCGACTGTTTTGGCCCTTGTATAGAGTCGGGTAGTGCTCTTCTAATCTCCGGCTCATATAGTTGGCGTTTAGGATTGCCACTTGTGTCGCCTTGCGAAGACCACGAGGTCCCATCATCTGCACAATAAGAGCCATTGTTCATTTGTTCTAAAGGTGATCAATTCGCTACAGATAGGATATTTGGTTATAGGGAGGTTGGGGCTTGAATTTAATTCAAATGGTGGTTTATAGTTTATACTACAACATGTGATTTATTACTAGTGGTTTAAAATCCTCTCTTAAATCTAATGATGTTGAGTTTAATCTAATATATCCTTCTCATACCAATCACTTTGTTTAAATAGCCCTTAGTAAATAAATCTATAATAATAATAATAATAATAATAATTAATAAATGGAGATAGTGTGCTATACACTTTGTTGCTTGGTGAATTCTAATGTACATTCCGTTAACCCCGGACTGTAGCAGGCTTACCCCGCATGGATCTACTATGGCGGCTCGTAAGGTAGGGCCATAAAGCAATACGTCAGGGTAAGACTGCTACCCTTCAAGGTAAATGGAGTTTACATACTGATACTGTACATAATTGTAATTACTTTCTTACTACTACGCTCAATTGAAAGTTTAGTTAGGTTAATTTAGCTTTTCCAATATTTTATAACAAGTTGACCGTGATAGTAAGACAAAATATATAAGAAAGAACCGGCAGTATAAAACTAGTTATATGATTACTAACAGAAACTCAAATATAGTAGTTTTAAAATAAATTAAAATATACTAATAATATTTTATTAAATTGAGATTCTCATAAATAATGACTTATATAAGTTTACATTAATACCTAAGATAAATAAATATATGCTTCAGGTTAATTTTAAAATACATACTAATTTAAATGTTGAAATATTAAAATAGGTTTTGATATAATTTAATTGGAATATTTAGTATTTTTTACTAAATACTAACAATTTCAACTATACACAATAGAGAGCGATCTTAATTATATTTTAAGAATATACTATTCCTGTCTATTTGTTTAGAGCTTCTTTAGAACTCTAAAATCCACCTTAAATCGATGTAAATTCTTTGATTTGAGCTACTGTAGTTATAAAAATAAATAAAAGAGAATTAGATAAAAATACTTTACGTACATCGCATTTACCGACAAGTGTTTAGGTAGCATGATTTTGGCAGGAAAAACAGTCGATGTTAGTTACTAAAGTTACTGAAACCATTTCAATACAATCAGATATGAAATGGAACAGTTTTAATGGTGGTATATAATTTTCAAATACTGTTATCAATTACGGTAAGTACATTGGTGTTTAGTACCTTTAAGTACTATTATTAATTTTTTATGCTTAAAAATTAAATAATTAGATTAATTTTTAAAAAATCCAAAATATTCCTTTGTATAGAAACTATTTTGTTTGTATTTAATTCCAAAGCCTTAAGAAATTCTATGTAGTTTTAATGACTATTTTATACAACTTAATGGCTCAGAATTAAGCTATTTGTTAATAAAATATGTGTGTACCTATCAAAATATATCAATTTGCCAGCTAACTCAAGAACATACTTTAAACTTTAATCAAGAATGAAATCATTAAAAGTCTTCACTTTTAGAAGTGTGTGAACAAGACAGGTGAAGCATGACTAAGCGTGTAGAGAGCGTGGATTGGACTACATATTATTGTTGTATACTCTGCAGCCAAACCGATACAATACTCATATTATGTTGAGATCAATGGCTTGTTAGGAAATACACTTATATTTGTAAAATAGGAGAAAACACATTTATAAAGTCTGATTTTAAACAGAGAAGCTTCGTTTGATGTATTCATGTTGGTGATTTTCATTAAGGTGGCGATTGTTTACTTCATCCTAGAGTTATTTTGATGGTGAATTGATCATCAATTTCAGTTATAGGCCTACTACATTTTCGGGGTGACATTTTAAAAAGGTTGAATTACCGAGTTTTAATTATTTGAGAAACACGATTACTTTTTATACAATGCGCAGTGAAAAATGAAATTACTTTAATGATAGGGATAAAGTTATATTTTTGGTCTAGGCCTAATTCATATTATAGAGAGTTGTCTAATTCTATGTCCAGAGTGTCGAAGTTACCTATTATCTCCTAGGTGATATATGGAATAACCAGTTTTATAAAGATCCTTTTCACCATGAGATTAAAGTAGATATGGAGTGCTGTGGGATGTTAAGAACCGGATCCTGTTCTTTGTTCTTTTACACGTAATCAACCCGGATGGTAGCAACCATGAAGGCTGATAGTTTTTATGATTTCAATTATCTTGACATACCTAGAAAAGGGGAGGCCTAGTTTTTTCTTACTGCTTGGTGTTCCTAGAAATGGGTGTGCACTTGTACTACCTTTAACGCTGACAAAGTATGTGCAATCGATTACTGAGAGAATTACATAAAGGGATTATGTTACCGTGTGATTCCTTGGATATCTGTGGTGCGGTATTTGCCCTGTCTTTGCTGTGTATTCCTGGAGGTGCTAACGAGTTTCATCAGAGACAGGTAGCATAGCCTTAGGTAGCGTGCGGGGTCCTATTCTGAATTGGGGTGACCATTTCTATGACAAAGGAGGGACATTCTGTCTATGAGGAAGAAGAGGTTGACTGTGTATGTACAAAGTATATAAAGAATTTATAATGTACCTCTACCCAGTCTGAGGGAAGGAGATGACTATGCTGTCTTCCCGATACAACCCGTTGTAGCGATTAATCACTATTTTCTCAAAGAGCTCGCCAAGAATACTCAAAAAACTTAATGATCAATGATAAGTTGCTTTGTTTTGGGATTATAACGACCAGCACACTGTTCCAGGGTGAGAGTCTCAGAGAGGTTGTGCAGACCTTGGTCAACAGGATAAATAATTGTGCTAGGGCTTAGTGATGTACTTCTTGAAAACTTGGTCTTCACCTGGGTGATGTCTTGGATGTGTCTCATCCGTTCTGGTGTGCAGTCTCCTTAAAGTCCTTGGTGTAAGGAAGAGTCTAGTGAATGTGTGGGGATGATTGTACTTGGGTGTTTGTCCTGTAGGTTGGGGCAGTTACAAAAGGTGATGAGTGGTATTTATCTAGGTACTAGTGACGTCTTGTTCATAAAATGATGCGTCAAGGGTATGGTGTTTGTAAATGTATCGTTAACTCTTAGCCAATCTTTCAGTCTTTTATCGTGAATACTGAGTGAGACCATGAGGAAGAGGTAGTTTAACTGGTGTGGCTTGTGAATACTTAGAGACGGTGCTAACAAATGGCATCATCGTGGTATTAAAGATCCTCACAGGTTTCAAGACTCCGTTATTTCCTATTTTGTGTAATGAACCTCCTGATGAGGGCTATAAACCAATTTCATTCTGTCCTGATGGTTGTTTAATGTGCCCCTAGAGATTTAATAAGCACACACGTTTTTTGCTGTGAGTTGAAGGAGTGGGGTCAAGAACAAGGGGTCCGGTGGATATCAATTTGGTTGGGATGACTTCATCTGATTGTACTTGAAGGGTATGCTTTTTGAAAAGTTTTCATAAGTATTCGAATGGAGGCTACGATAAAATTGTTTACATCGCGTCCCAGTAGCAATACGGGTTCTACGTATGTATTAATTATGATAATAGAGGATGGATGAGTAATGTATAATTTATAAGAAATATACCCCAATTTGCTGTAGTTGTCATCATAATAATCGTCATCAACTATTTCTAGCCTATGGCAGGGTCAGTTTAGTAAAGTGCCTCCATCTTCTTCTATCCTTCCACCATTCTACCTCCATTAATTATTTCCACTCTTTTCCTCCCACCTGCATACGTTCTATTATCTGGTCCATCTCTTTCTTGGTCTCACTTGCAGTCATTTTCCTACATATTTCATTTCCGTAATTTTCTTTGGTATCCTCTCTTTTTCCATAGTCAATACATGCCCATACTATCTCAGTCTTGCTTCCTCTACTATCTCATGTACTCCCTGTACTCCCACTAGTTCCCTGATAACTTCATTCCTAATATTATTTCTCCTCGTGACAGCTAGCATGCTCCTCACAAACCTTATTTCAATTTGAGTGGAGTAAGAAAAAGCCCCATGTCTTTTTCAAAATCAAAAAAACATTAGTTTGGGCTTTTAAAATAGTTAAGCTTACATATATAAATCCTGGCATAGTGTAAAATTAGCTGGGGTGGCGTTTAACAATTGTCGTTTCACTCAGAAGGGGATATTTCAAAACGTATTTTACACATCCAAATGCTTTATTAGATATACATCTTAGCGTTATTGCCTTTTACATCATCAGAATACCAATTGGTACATTTTCCCCTTAAAATAATTAGATGTTGGAAGGTGAAAAAACGGGATTCAATTTGTTTTATATTTTTGGCTAGTCGAGAAATGTTATGTCCTAGCAGTGGCTAACTCTGTCAAAATGTATCTATTTCCGTTCTTTAAAACATTATTTTCCTTCGTTAGCAGTTTCAACAATAACTCTTGTGTACTTATTAATTGTGTTGGGATAGTCCCGTGTTCTAAGGTTGGAAAGGGCAAATTATTATATTTATGTGTATTTTAAAGACGGTTTAAGCTTGTTTGGTTTCACGTTTATCAGCTATTTTATTTATTTCCGAATTACTGAAAGAAGCTGTGACAGTTGTATTTTAAAATTCGGCACAAACTTTTTTTTCTAAACAAACTATTGTTTTCAATTTGAGTAATTCCACCTTCAAGTCACGTTCAAAGTTCGTTGCACTAAAGTGAGCAGAGCAAACTCGAGTGTTAAAGACAAAAAAAAAATTCAGTTATGTTCTTTTACAAGCGTGCACCGATTATTTCCACATTGTTTTTTCTGTTGGAAATTTATAAAATCTTACCCCAGATTTTTTAGAGTTTCTTGAGTGGCTACTCCACCCAGCAACTACACAACAAGTCTGTACTAATACTAATTAATATCAAGTGACACACAGATATCAAAATAACAAGAATTGATGGGAGCATGCATCTGAGCGCCCAGTGGGCCACATCGACGTCACAGACACGACAGACTACTGCGCATCTGCCTTGTGGACCATACCATGTATTCTAAGTACCGTGGTCCAGCCTATTGTAAGAGTGACGCCTCAGACCATTTGAACACCGGATCTAATGAGTGACAATATCATCAAATGGAATAAGAACAGATACATTATACCAATTCCTGTTTGAAATACGGTAAATATCTGCTCTATATCTTACCTTAATGTAGGCCCACGAGATTGGCAAGATAGCAGACGATCCAAAAGGCGCAGCGCTGACGACCCCAAATGACTTTGATTGCCTGCCCATGTCCGCCATGGGGTTGACTACCGGGTGGGAAGGTAAGAACGGTGCTAAGTGAGCCTTGCTATAATCATATCCATTATTTTATGTAAGAACTTACTTAAAGTAAACCTCTTGAAGAAACATTGAAAACAACATAAGCCACCTCAATATACACTTGGTTATTTTATATTGTGCCTGTGGGGGGAATTATGAATAAAGGATACATTTAACTCGTATTTTAGAACATAAGTGGGTGCGGGGGCGTCAATAAACGCCCCATACTGAAATATAAATTTGGATCTAAATAGATTTATGTTAAGTTTTAATTTCATCTTACACTTCAAGGGCACTTATCTTCTCCATAGCAGGTCTCTTACACACCTATAGAACAACTTTCCCTGCTGTCCTCTTCTCATTACATCCTCTCTACTTCCACCTTTATCCTCAATCACGCTTCTAGAGAGTTTATATTATGTAATTTTCTCAGCTCTACTCCATCCAACCTTATAGTTTTACTAGGCCTTATCCTCTTCTTTGTCATTACCATCACTTCACCTTTGCTAAGAAATCAATTATTTTCTAAGTTAATTCTTTACAATTGAATGTTTTACTAAAACATTTGATTTTAATATCTGTATGAATACATACATTATGCATACAATTAAACATATTATGTTTAGGTTTGTTTGTTTCGTGATATTAAGATTCGAATGGACATATCGAAGTTTTGAAAATCTCTCTTCCAAGTAGTTCCATGTATTATCACCTCACCAGAGGTGCGCTGCTGTAGTTATGGCAGTCACCACACCGACCCCTCTCAACCCTTCTATACTAACCCCCTCTTATTGTCCTTACATTCCACAGGCAGCCCCCCTCCCGCATAATCTTTTCAACTTTGTTGTTTCCCCCTTCCCTCCCCGTCATTAGCGAAGGGTTTCTTATCTACTGCCATCTGTGGTGACGGCTATAGTGGGACGAACGGTGTTTACGTCAAATCATGTGATCCACAACTTTGATGTTGAATGCAAACAAAAGTTTGTATCTGGCACATTTTTATATATTATCAATACCAATAAAATAATAATAATACAATTAATATTGTAAACTATCAGAATCCCACAATTTAACATATTCATACGTCAAGTCTACAGTACAAATAACTTGTCTGAATTTAACTTTTTAGTTTAAGTTCAACTGGCGGTGGGTAACACCAGTACAAATCATCCCAGCCAGTCCATTGAAGCCGTGGAGCTTCCAGACGGCACCCCAACTCCAGGATCTCCCATATTTAAGAGCCGAGGAGTGGCTGACCTGAACCATTCACGTCTCAGCGGTGGATTTGACAGCATCCGGCCCCTTATCAACACCCGCACCCAGAATTAATGGCCCGGTAAATCAGGTTGGTGGAGGGTTGTCCCAAGGCATCTCTCTTCGAATCGTCGATGAGAAAATCAAACAATTAAAGCGTTTTTTTTTGTGTTGGGCCTGAATTGGTCATACAATTAAATACGCCAGAGAACGATTGTGAAGCTCAAACCTGGCTCGAGAAGGACATTAATATTTTGCTAGGGTGACTCTAGGATCACGGAGCCAGTGCTGAGGATCACGTGGGTCTGCTATTAGACAGCAAAGACTCCTCATTAAGACCTGTATTTGTTTCGCTTGGACGTGCAGATTAGCTTGACGTGCAGGGTGTGCTCTCTAATATAGAACGAGTGTTACAAAGCAATGCTTTGTTTCTCACTTCGGTGCCCTTGTATGTCAAGTTACACCACTTTAAAGAGCCGCATGGGAGGGATAGTCATAAATGTGATAAACTCTCTCCCGCTAGCACATATAGCCGTAACAACCAAGGAATCATTACGATACAAAATGGCGACACACATTTCCCTACCCGTGGGTTGATTATCGACTAAGTTTATGTGATAATAAAAGAGAGCCAGGATGCATGGACGTGAACACATTTAGACAAATAAAATGGGTCATCCTCTTCAAAAACTAAAGCAGTGTAACTATGCCATGATGCCCGTGTGAATGTTTTGAATGGTGGTGGGCTCAATGAACTGAAAAAATTTCAAAAACATTTCTCCGAATATAAAATCACCGTGTTCAGGGAACGACGGGGGAGTCAAGACCTATATGAGGGTCCTACCCCTCCCGAAAGTTCTTTAAAAGGCTTCAGTGACTTGTATTTTCAAGACGATAAGCAAAACAATTTTGATGTCATAACATCCTTGAGAACCGTATTTAAGTGCTCGTACTTTTTCCGTGAGTGCCGTGTGCCATTTGAATATAAGAATGCGTACAAATTTGAATCAGCGTGCATAAAGTGCTATGCTAAAACGGTTTGCACTAGAGTTTGAACTGTGACCTGTAAAGACTGTGGGCGTTGGTTCACAAACAAACTTGTTTCGATAACCATAAACGTCCCACAGTTTGCAAAGGTCACATGACGGTCTTTGATGTTAAAAGGGTTTGTGAGGTCTGTGGGAAATTTGTCAGTTTGGAATGATCAAATTATTCACACAAGTGTTATGAGACTTTTTGTAGAGTATTCGAGACATATCGCCTATTGGTCAATTCTGCAACATGAAGCAGGCCCCATCCAAACCATCAATGGAAAAGAGCAATTTCATATTCGTATTCTATGATTCTGAATGCAGACAAGAAATGATTTTTCCAGGTGCGGCCAATACGTACTTGCATGAAACTAATCTATGTGTCGCATAGAGTTATTGCAAGGCCTGCCTTCATATCGATGGAAATGACCATAATTGCATCGAATAGGCGATAGGACTCGCATATTCAAGGGTGATATCACAATGACAAAAATATTGGATTTGTTGAGCAAGTTAAAAAAAAATTAAGGACATGAGCCTCCTAGACCATAATGCAAAGGGCTATGATGGACATTTTATTTTAAAATATATTATGGGGGTAAAAAAATGGACTCCAGAGCTCATCATGAACGGTGGGAAAATCATGTCCATACGTTACGCCTCACTCCAATTTATTGACTCGCTGAACTTTCTTTCAATGACATTGCCCAAGATTCCAAAGACATTCGGCTTGGACGAGTCTTTGGTCAAGGAATATTTCCCCCAATTTTTCAATAAAAAATAAAACATGGGGTTTAAGGGCCCTTGCCACCAAAGGAGGACTACGGTATCGGTGAGATGTTAGATGAGGGAGAGGAGCACTTTGAGAAGTGGTATGACGCGCTGGTCCAAGAAAATTATATCTTTGATTTAACCGCGAGTTGGAACTGTATTGCCTGAAAGATGTATGGATCCTATAGAAGACCCGCCTGAGGTTTAGAGACATACTCATGGAAAAAGCAATGGTGGATCCTTTAAGAAAGGCGTGTACGATCGCAGAAGCGGCCATGTTGGTTTACCGCTGAAGTCAACTTAAGGAGAATACCATCGGTATTATCCCTAACGGTGGCTATTGGTGTGCAGACCAACTGTCGTACATAGCTGTACAATGGCTCTGCTGGGAGGCCCATCAACGTGGTGTCTCTATTCTTCATGTGGGTAACGGCCGGGAGGAATATGTGTTAGGGCGACGTGTAGACGGCGTTGTTAAAGCTGGAGATACCACCCCCGTCTTCCAGTTCTGGGGCTGTTATTGGCACGGGTGCCCTCTCTGTTATCCGGAAAGTACCACCCCTATCAAAAACAGCCCCCACGAGACCATGGAGACGCACTATGAAGCGACCATGGTTTCATGGAAAATTTTAAGAATGCCGGCTAAACGGTCATAGAGATGTGGGAGTGTACTTTTAATGCGATGAAATGCATAGAAAAGGACTTTAAACCATTTGTACTGAAGAACTAGGTGTACAGCAAGGAGCCCCTCAGTTCCAGGGACGCATTCTTTGGTGGGCGTACAAATTGTATTAATTTCTTCCACGAAGCATACCTTTATTGTGGAGAGAATATCAAGTACTTAGACGTGTGTTTGTTGTATCATTACGTTTTTAAATACAAAAAATACCCTATGGATCACCCCAAAATACACTTGAAGCCAAATTGCCTGTCTATAGATCAAGTAGAAGGCATAGCCAAAGTTACCGTGACGCCTCCACGGGATTTATTCATGCCCGTATAGCCAACAAGGATGCACGACAAGTTAATGTTCATCTTGTGCAGTAAATGTAGAGAAAATAAAAACCAAGGCACATGTTAGCACAACGACATGAAAGATCACTGGTTTACAGGCGTCTGGGTGATTGACGAGATCCGGAAAGCCATTGAGAAAGGCTACACCGTTGAAGCAGTGTGTGAGTATGATGTAGCTGTTTACGATAGTCAGACACGTTCTGGCGGATTGTTTCACGGGTACATTGATACTTTTTGAAAATTAAACATGAAGCCAGCGGATGGACAGAGTGGTGTGCTTCACAAGATGACGAGTTATCTTGGAATTCAAAATTAAAAGGAAAGAGAAGGGGTAACACTCGGTTTCAATTCTGTTTGTAAAAACCCTGTTCTCTGCACGCTGACTAAACTCTTTTTAAATTCACTATGGGGAAATTTTTGGCAAAGACTCGATTTACAACACATAGCCGTTGTCATCGACTATAAGAGCATCCACAAGTACCTCAAGGATTCATACATCACTGTGGACAGCGTCATTGATGTTAATGATGAGGTTATGTTCTACAAAGATGCATGTGACACTTTTCGCCTTTACCCTAACACGAGTGTGGTGGTGGCGTGCTACACGAGTGCTATGGCTAGTTTGCACTTATACAGCATCCTTGAAAAATTGGGGGACCGCGTTTTGTGTTGGTGGTGATCCCACCAAAACATAAACGGTGTACAAGGTTCACAGGATCTCCATAAACTACGGCGACTGGAACAACGTTAATTTTGACGTTATGAAATCGGTGATGACAAAACAGGCAGTGGAAAGATACTTAAAGATACCGCACAAATTTGTAAGAAAATGTCTTGCGAATGTATTTCCGTTTCGCAGAATAAAGTCTAAAGGCCCGTGTAAACCAACCGACGGATAACTGATTATTTTAATACGTTGCCGTTTGGGTATGAGAGTCATTGTAAACGCACTTGCCACGACTAAATGGTGATCATTTAGACGGGCTGAAAAAATCTTTTATTTTCTTTCTTTTCAGACAGTTCCACTGACATACCATTTTTCAAAGATTTGAGATTTTTTTTTTTAAATTCTTCATGAAAACACGCATAATTTTTATTGATTTATTTTATGCACCCGGGATAAATTTTTATATTTTTTATTCACCACTACAATCCTTTATCTACCTGATTATCTCTGGTCAAATCTAATTATATGTTTGTATATATATATTTATTTTAATTCTACACTATTTTGTTTATTTTCTTGTACATATGTTAAATTAAAACCATCTCTATGTGTATTTATATATTTAATTGGACTTTGATATTTTTCCGAGCTATTTAGTACCACGGTCACTATTCCTGCTTCCACTTTAAGAAATTGGTTATTGTTTCTAAACATATATAATTTATTCTGTAAAAACATATTCTATAACTATTTTTTTTGACAAGAAGACAAGAAACTGATTGACTCTATTTGCGAGTGTGCCTACTACACTTTAAAAGGGAGTTGCTGTTGAAAAAGGTGCAGAAGACAAAGTTACGAGCTCACAATCAGGTTCTGCGCACATTAAACAAACGAGGAGAGTGCTGGAAGAAGAAGAGACTACTCGTACATAAAGGGGTAGCTTTCCTGCCCTTACTCTTAGCCCCATTAATCAGCGGATTCCTCGGTTCCTTATTCAACAAGTTGATATTGGGTCACACAAAAATATGAATCTAGTTTTCCCGGAAACATTACACCGTTACGAGCAACACCACCAACGAGTGGCATCGGCCACAAATCTAGTGGTCTCCGAGATGGACAAGGAACTGTAAAAATTGCTCGCTTCAAAACTTGATGACAAGTCTCAATTGACTTTATACCAATAACTGCTACAGCGCTATCTGCACCTTAGTCAGCACCCTCCACCGACTTAAAATATAAAAAACCCTGAAGTATTTCTACATCCCATTCCTTCTTTACTCAATACTGTACCAGCACAGTCACGTAAAGAAGCCGAACTCTTACTAGAACATATTATTTCCCCAGGTGGTATCTCTTGGGACGCAAATGGGGAAGTGAGTATTCACGATACGCCTCTCTGTGGATCCAATATCGTGGATTTAGTCAACGATTTGGTCAGAGCAAGAAGACACAGCATGCCGTCGTGGTGGGGAGAGTTTCTCACGGTGCTCTAAAAATTAAACGTCCCAAAATAATTTATTGTAAACACGAAACGCTTGGTGCCCATTAGAGATACGATGCCCGTACTCCAACCACTTACACTGTCGCAACGCCCTAAAAAGAAGAAACTTAAAAGGGTTGACGAAAACAGGTGACTGCCTTTCAGAGCTTAATGAGCCGTTTAGGTAAAATCTACTACGACTCATCTCATCTTGCAAGGTTTGAAGGGGCAGCGTCACTCATAAAGGAGTCCAAAAAAGATACGGGCAAAGTACGAGATTGGCTTCGTGCGCAGGACACTTATGCGCTACACAAAACTCTGATAAAAAGTTTCCACTTAACAAGTGCGTGGTGTTAAACATTGATGATCTCTGGCAAGCCGATCTCAACGATATGCGATGTCTCAGAAAATACAACGACGGTGCCGTGTACTTGCTCACCGTCATCGACGTGTTTAGCAAAATGGCCTGGGCTAGGGCTCTTCCCTCCAAGACGAAGATCGTCGTGAGGGAAGCCTTTCAAGACTTTTCAAACAAAGTGGCCGTAAACCTCTAAGTTTACAGACGGACAAGGGAATAGAGTTCACGTCAAGTCTAGTCCGGAAATTTCTCAATAAATAAGGCGTGTATTACTACACCACCCATAATCCAGACGTGAAGGAAAGCATCGTGGAACGATTCCATAGAACTCTGAAAGGGCACATGTGGCACTACTTTACCAAAAATAACACGTATCGCTATGCTGACGTCCTGCAAGATCTCGTCCACGCTTACAACGGCTAAATATATTCCAGTATCAAGATGGCACCCGCAGACGTTTCAGAAACCAATGTGCTTCAAGTCAGAGATAATCTGTACGTCAAGTGGCGCCCAAACTCGAATAGTAAGCCAAAACTTAAAGTCGGTGACACGTTGCGTATTAGCATATTCAAAATGCTGTTTGAAAAGGGCTATGAAAGCAATTGGAACGGAGAAATTTTCAAAATTAGTAGTGTTGTGTTGCGACAGCCAGTGGTCCTCAGGTTGACCGATCTTGACGGCGAGGACGTGGAGGGGACGTTTTAAGAACCCGAATTGCAATGCATACGCCTTCTCGAAATTTTTAAATTGATAAAATACTACGTGTCAAGGGTAAAAGCACCAGAAAGAAAGTGTACGTGGAGTGGAAAGGTTATTCGTACAAGTTTTATTCTTGGATTCCTGCCAGTTGCGTCTGCGTCCTACCCTGAAGGACCAGTTTTAGATCACTTTGCTGAGTGACAGCTTTATGAGATATTTCCTGAAAAAGACTATTGCTAATTTAACCACGCAAATACCCTACCGTCTTAAACCTGACGGACAGTGGGAAGTCGCTCTCGCCGAATTCCAATATCCATGTTCTATCACCACCATACCTGAGGGCCTAAATATTGTATGAAACAACTGGATGGATACTAACGGCGAGAAACAAATATTCAAGGATCACATCCCACCTGGAAATTACAGTACTATCCATAAATTGGTTAAAGCCCTAAACGATGTATAGGCGTTTAAAGGGAATTTCGGAGTAGTATTCAAGTACACAAAGCGTAATAAAAAAGTGAACATTGTTTCTTCTTCATCAAATATACAGCTTCTGAATCTTATCTAGTCAACTAATTCTACAGCTTGGTTTCGATCCTATGAATAATCTGATAAAAGTCCAAAAGTCATCGTACGCCGCCAACATTATATTAGTTTTGCCCTCACAAATGTATATCCACACGGATATGGTCGATCCTCAAACCCTGGGTAACATTGTGGCACCACTTTTACGTATCGTCGGTATTAATATCAAAAACTATGTCAACGGCATATATAAGACATTTAGTTATACACCGTTGCACTTCGTACCCGTACTTAGAAGTGAAATTTAATCGTGGAAATCAATATAAGAACATACACTGGTGAGCCTGTGACAATCGAGTTTGGAAAAGTGTGTGTGAATCTTCATTTTCAACGCTGCTCAACAGGAAATGTTCCTACCAAAGATACTACGTCAACCATCCTGGAACAGGAATATCATCGATCTACCACGGTATTCCTTGTCAACGCGGACATGGAATAGGAAGTTTTTTCAGCGGCCTTTTCAAGAGCATCGTACCGTTGTTAATACCACGGTATTCCTTATCAACGCGGACATGGAATAGGAAGTTTTTTCAGCGGCCTTTTCAAGAGCATCGTACCGTTGTTAACAAGCGGTGCTAAGGCCTTTTGAAAGCAGGTGCCTCATTCGGGTATCGACGTGCCCTCCAACGTCGCCAATCAGCGTCATCCTTTCAAAGAGGCCATACGCCAGCATGTCGGCGATGCTGGAACAAATCTGAAACGCAAAGCTAAGCAGAAGATCGACACACTGATGACCGGCTGAGGCTATAAAGGGCGTCGTAAGAAGCACCAACGTCAGTCATCTGTCGATGCCCAACGTAAAAATGTCAAGAAAGAAGCGGTAGATATTTTCAGTTGAAATGTTGTTTCTACACCCCCAGTCCTGCGAGTGTGCCAGCAGTAAACTCGATCTCTTTTCAATCCCACCCAAGTAAACCAGCCTTGAAAGTCGACAATGGCTCCAGTACAAACCTGTCTCTTCCCTCACCGATGATTCACCCATATCATTTATCGTTACTAGTCAAGGCGAGGTCTATATCAATCTCTCACAGACCATGCTCTATTTCAGGGTGGCTATCATGAAACCCGACGGTGGCGCTTTCACCGAGGTGGATCAAATCGCTGCCATCAACAATTGGTTGCATTAGCTATTCACACAGGTGGATGTGTTTTTAAACCAAAAACTAGACTCACCACCTAATAGCAATTTTGCTTATAGATCATACATTGAGATGCTGCTCAATTACAACAGTGAATCTTAAAGAACACGTTTTATTTGCGGTCTGTGGTTCGCAGACAGCCCCAGAAACTTTGAGGAGGTTAACGCTGGCAACAAGGGGTTTGAGGCTCGTCAAAGTCTCACTGCAAAAAGTCAGACGGTGGATCTTTTGAGGTATCTAAACGGTGATTTGTTTAACAAAGAGAAATACCACTTGAATGGCACCAATCTCAGAGTCAAGTTGGTCCGTTCCAGAGACGTGTTTAATCTTATGGCCGTGCCTGAACTCCCTCACTTTAAGGTTCACTTCGTTGAAGCCTGTGTTCTAGTATACGTGTCCCTTCGACGTAGCCCCTTCTATACTGTTGGCACATACCAAAGAATTAATCGTCAGTCCAACAAAGTATTCCATTACCCACGTGGAAGTTAAAACACTCATTATTTCTACGGGTGTTTAGAGAAACCACGGGACAACGTATTCACAGGACAGTTACCCTAACGATGCATCGTGGGATTTGTATCAAATGCCGCGTTCAACAGAGACGCCACCAAGAACCTGTTCGACTTCCAAACCTACGGCATGAACTATTTCTCATTGTACGTGGACGAGGAACAAGTGCCGTCGAAACCGTTACAGCCCGATTTTTCAAATGGCAACTATGTCATGTCCTACCACACGTGGTTTTCAGGAAGGGGTACCTATTTCATGAATGAAGGTAGCGATATCACACGGTAAGCTTTCACTAAGGGATATCATCTCATGTCTTTTGACCTCACAACTAATTTGTCCACCAACATGTTATCACATTTTAATTCGACGAGGCATGGCTCTCTGAGCATTAAAGTGAGCTTCACCAAAGCTTTCACTGAAACCGTTAACTATATCGTGTACGTAGATTTTGCTAACATCATCACCATCGACAAGGACAGAAACGTTGTGACTGATTTTGGGAGTTAATATAAGCGACTTCCCGCACCTTACCCCAACATTTAAATCATGGACGTCATTGTAGATTTCCAGAGCTTTATTGACCACAGCAAAGAGTTTATCGTCACGGAACTGAGTGTTTTATCTGTATGCGGAACATTACTTCAACATTGCGTGTAAAAACCTCCTTATGGCATCGAGGAACTTTCCGACACTGCTAAAATCAAGCCAACTAATTCGTCAACAAACTGCACGGTATAACCTGCGATAGTGGTGATGTAGATTATAACCTGCTTGAATCCCTCATTTCTCGTGCCACAATACGTGCAGAAACCATCTACGTCAAGGGGGCAGAAAGTAATTTTTTAACCAAATACACGCCTACGCCTGTCGTAGATCTGTATAACAGAGGTTGTCCATCTTTGAAAACATTTAAATTGGGCAGCACCATGTGCATGGTACAAAGTTCTGTTTGGAATATATATTTGGCCTCCATCGTTTGGGGACTCAAGATTGGATAATTGAAGATGGACACGCACACCATAAGACGTGCGCTGAAAACAAGCCCGTGGTTCCATTCTGTACGGTCGGGTGTTTTATTTTCTAATAAACTACCTGCAAGAATAGCGTGACCTGCAGCTTTAGTCATCAACACAAATCCACACACCAAGCCTGGGAAGCATTGAGTCACCATCTTTATCGACAAGAACGGCGTGGGAGAATATTTTGACAGTTATGGTTTTCCACCCCGTATAAAGTCACATCTGTAATTTATAAGCTAAAACTCTTCCCGCACGTCTCATAGCAAGATTCAACTTCAAAGAATAGCTTTAGACTTTTGAGGTCATTACTGTCTCATGTACTTTCTCTATCATGCCCATAATATTCCGATGAAAACTTTCCTAACCCTATTCTCACCATTCAATCATGAAGGCTACGACGCTAAAGTGGTTAGATATTACAAAACATTTTTCAAGACATTAGGGTCCTGCCATCCCTCAAGAGGCTACGTCCAATCAGCATGCCCCTATAAAAGGGGCAGCCCAACGGTGCACTGGTCATGACAGTCATCCAAACAATCAAACATCATGGAAGGCCAAGACGTTTGCGCCCTTAAGGCAAAGCCGGTGAAGCCGCTTGCTACCACCAGTATTTTCAACACTTTGTTTCTGCTGGACGAAGTTGACGCCAAACGAGTCACCCTTGGCATGAGTGTCAAGAACAACTTTACGCTCTATGTCCAGCTAGAAAAATACGGGAGGAATTGTACCGTATCTAACCGTACAGAGTGGCAAGAACTGGCCATCTACAAGTGGGACATATCAAAGATTTTCAACAATACGCAGCCTCCTCAGAAGATTAGTCTGACTAATCATGAAATCTCTCTGAGACGCATGTGCGGTGACCGTTTGGTCGTCATCAGCGTGAAAAAGACGCTGGACTCAAATGGGTCGCCTATCCAGCACGTAGATGGGCGCGTATTTGGGAGTTATGGGAGCTTATCAGCATCGCCATCGACAGACGGGATATGTGCTCGACACCCGTCGCACAATATTGCAACGATTTGATTGACACCATCGTCGTGGATGTATGCGACACGCTAATAAAATCAGCGGATGCCATCGATCTCGAACAGCCTACAATGGAAACACACATCAGAAACATGGATATTATTAGTGCTACCTACTATACACGTCAAGTTGTCTCTTGGATTATTACATGTTGGATTGTGAACTAAAAACAATTTTACTGACACATCTAAGAAACACTGTAGAAAAACGTACGAACAAATATATGCGTAGTTCCTGTAAAAGTGTATAGTAAATATTATGTCTGTCTGTAAAACCTTTATTGTATAATAAAAATTTTTTGTTTTATCGTGTTTTATTCACGCAAAACCTGTTTGTCCTTTACACGTAGGGTAGTCAAATATGAGGTTTTATTTGTCAGGCCACAAAACTGTCACCACAGTTTCAAGGTCACAATCTATTCCTGTTTCGACTTGTCTTGTAGAGCCGCAAAGCCGTTGCCTAGGTTGCGATGACCTCAACTGGAAAAACCCACTACCAAATAGATGGGGGAGTATTGCGACACCAAAATAGATTCAGAGTCTTGCATCTGGGAACCATTCCTCACACTCTACGCTAAGTGGCTGCCGAGAGAGGATGCTTCCCAGCCCTCGACACGTCGTGGGAGGAGTGCCCGACGCCATGGATTGTACTTTCACTCACCAATAAATATAAACTATCCAAACACGCGGCCAAAAATGGATTGGGGAGGAGAGGGAGAGGTGCTTCCGATGACAGAGCCATCTATGAGGAGACGATTGAATTTTTTCAACACCTTAGACATTATTTAATTTGAAAATAATAAATTTAGTAAAAATGATTGTATTATAAATATCCATCGTATATGATAGTACATTAACTTATTATCTATAATAATATGATAACTTCAAACTATATTCTTGTATTTAATGTTAGATTTAATTTTAATTTAATCAAAATTACATCTTATTTCAACAAAATAAATATTAACTTGTAACTTTTTGTGAATATATTTCATATTAAATTTACAAGTTAAATATAATACAAAAAACCGCATGTTGTTATTATGTATAGTTTCTGAGAAAAAGGCTATACAACTTTATCGATCTTATATAGTAGGTGTCCATCCTAATCTTAATAAAATCACACATTTGTAGATGACGATTTCCGCACGTCCATCATAGACTCTGCCTTAAAATATGAATGAAGAATTGCCCTTGGCACGGGATGATTCCTGGATATCTCAGTGTTTGGAGCATTGGCGTACTAAGCCAAAGGTCCCGGACTCGATTCCCGTGTCCAGGTGTTATTTTTCCATTTTCAGAATATGATATCCACTATGTTTGTTTTTACTAACGACTTCCCTTTCTCCCTACACACAAATGCAGCCACATTCTCTTTGAGCTATATATTTTTCATCCCTACTTCATTATCGCAGTTAAATTCATGTAGCCCGGACTTTCTGAGAAAAATAAACAACTTTTTTAATATATAAGATATTAGTTTATTGCTAATCAATTTAGTAAATAGCATAATTTTAAGTAGCTTCCAACACATTGTTTTATGTTAAGCCAATACTGTGTAAAACACAGTACTATGAAAGAATAAAATCTACCAAAATAACTAGCACATGATAAATAGTTCAAATATTACGTTATTACAGAAGTAGGCCCAATGCAGATCTGTGTTCAAAGGCCCTACCAGATGGACAAGAACTTCGGTCTCTATTAATACCTTTAAAATAAATAAGAATCTGAAAACTCAGTTAAATGGAAGGTTAACATTATAAAATAAGGCCTATTAAGGATGTCCATTAAACAGGGGGGCAATCAAATCGAAACAGTTTTAGGTTGGTAATACTGGTTAACACCTAATGGTATGAGTGGTCATAGTGAGATAGGTGGTGTGTGACCTTGGATAGTTGGTCGGTTCAACAACGCGTATTTGCTTTAGAACAGTTTATAGAAACACACTTCATTGTTCAAATTCAACGCACATTTAGACAAAAGTTTGGTGACGAGCATGGCCGGGGACCAGTGCCATCATGCAAAACCACTGGTTTGTGGGTAAGTTAGTGGCATGCGTGTGGATCAGTGCAAAACAAAGCACGTAAACGTTTAAAAATTGTCAGAACACTTGAAAACGTGGAGCGAGTGAGAGCGGCAATGGAGCAGAGTCCACGTTGTTCAGAACTTTGACACGCCCTGGAGCGAGTGAGAGCGGCAATGGAGAATAGTCCGCGTTGTCCAGAACTTTGACACGCCTTGGAGCGAGTGAGAGCGGCAATGGAGCAGAGTCCACGTTGTCCAGAACGTTTACACGCCCGAACGCTACAAATGTCTCGAAGGAGTCTTTCAAGAATTTTGCACCTGAACCTACGATTTCACCCATAAAAAACTCAGTTAGCGCAAGAACTGAGCCAACATGACAAGGATTTCAGATTGCAGTGTTGTGAGACTTTATTGGACAAGACAAATCAGAATTGGGAATTTTCAAACTCTCTTCTAATGACTAATGAGGCTAATTTGTTTCTGAAAGGTTTTGTGAATAAATAAAATGTCCGATACTAGGCAGCTAAAATCCCACGAGAAATTCACGAAAGACCAGTTTATAGTGAATAGGTTATTGTATGGTGTGGGTTTGGAACAATGGGTGTCATTAGGCTTTATTTATTCGAAAATTCTGATGGCGGAGCAACAACAGTTATCTCAGAACGTTATGCAGAAATGATAACAACTCTCCTTGTTCCTGAGTTACGTCAGTGTCAGTTTGAAAATGTTTGGTTCCAACAAGATGGGGCTGCTGCCCACATATCTTTCCACAGCATGGAGACACTGCCTGCGCAGGTTCTTCTCAGGGCGCATAATTTCCCGGTTTAGTGACGTTTGGTGGCATTCAATGGCCTCCGTGGTCACCGGATTTGACAGCCCCTGATTTTTTCTTATGGGGGTATTTTAAAGAGAAGGTGTTTTCTCATCGGTTACACACTATTGAAGACTTAAAGGTCAAAATTCACCAAGAGGTTGATACCATTTCACCGGATCTGCTTCGTGGGGTCGTACACAGCTTTCGCCGGCGATTGCAGCAGTGCATTGCGAAGAATGGTGCAGATGTGGGTGACATTATTTTTAAACAGTAAATGATAACTTTTGTATCCAAAGCTTTTAAAAAACCTAAAAACTATTTAAATTAGAATTTTGTATATTGGATTGTTTTCTATTTCATATTAAAACGGTTCGATTTAATTGATCCATCCTGTACTACTGTTAAAATGGACAACTAAGCCAAAACAGTAATTAATGCACACAAAAATACCTTAAAAGAGCTACCACATTTGTTTCATAGAGTGAAGCCGAAATTAAAGTGGGGAAGCCCTACTCACACTCCAATGGGGCCCATTCCTGGACCTCCCCCTCCATGAGGGATACAGAAGGTCTTGTGTAGGTTCAGGTGAGATACATCTGAACCATAGTCGCCAGGTCTACACAGCCCCACCTGCGCGTTCATGTTGGCTCCATCCAAGTACACCTGGAGGAAATAACAAGATATTGGGAGGCTTGTGGTAAGGTGAGCATAAGGAGGGAATCAACATATACCAGTGGATATTATCACAAGGACATGGGGTCATGTATCGTGCTCAACACATACTAGTGGATATTATAACAAGGACATGCGGCCATGTAGTGTGCTCAACATATACATTATTATCCTCTGGATAGTAAAGAACATAGGCCTAATCTGTTATTCCAGTGGCGTCCGACCATGACTAATGTAGGAATGGCACGAAATGTGCTACTTGTGAGTGAAGGTCGGGTTGGGGTGGAATAAGCCTGGGTTAGGTGGGGGTGGTGAAGTGAGGTGGTCGGCAGTTATTCTGTCGCTCTGTCAGGGTTAGTTGTTGTTCGGTCGAACAACCTGAGTTTTTATTAGAAGGGTGCACGGGAGTCTTAGCTGTTACAAGAGGTGGTGCAAAAAACTCCAGTGACTACTGCTGTCGCAGGACGTGTTTACGTTTTAATATATAAAATGTATTTAAGGATAGTATATTAATAAAATATTGTTTTAAGACTGTATTGTTTATTTAAATATTGTCTAAGTAGTAGATTGACCACTAGGATTAGCACCCGTTTAATTTGTATTAGTTCAATTGGGGTGCAGGTTATGCAATCACGCATATCCTCCATTAAAACAATTGTCCAAGAAAAAGACCTGGTCAGTCCCCCTACCCAGAATGTGTCAGAGCTAAATGGAGACCTGGTCGGTCCCCCTACCCAGAATGTGTCAGAGCTAAATGGAGACCTGGTCAGTTTCCCTACCCAGAATGTGTAGCTGAATGTAGACCTGGTCAGTCCCACTACCCAGAATGTGTCCGAGATAAATGGAGACCTGGTCAGTCCCCCTACCCAGAATGTGTCAGAGCTAAATAGAGACCTGGTCAGTCTCCCTATCCAGAATGTGTAAGAGCTAAATGGAGACCTGGTAAGTCCTCCTACCCATAATTTTTCATATATAAATGGAGACCTAATCAGTCCCCCTACCTAGAATGTGTCAGAGCTAAATGGAGACCTAGTCAGTCCCACTACCCTAAATGTGTCAGAGCTAAATGGAGACCTAGTCAGTACACTACCTAGAATTTGTCAGAGCTAAATGGAGAGCTGGTCAATCCTCCTACCCAGAATGTGTCAGAGCTAAATGGAGACCTG